>VYZV01034460.1:246450-263789 GCA_013401275.1 Pandion haliaetus | reverse complement strand
CCCCGAAGTCAAAACCCAACTGAGCATCCCAATCCCTGCTGAACTCTGGGGAGGGGGGAGCAGGGCACAGGGTCTCTCTGGTCCCTGGGGAATGTGGTGGGCTCAGCATGGTGTGTGGGGGTCACACTGCCACTGGGTACCAGCAATGCTGTCAGGTCCGTGGGGAGCACTGGGGAGCATCATGCATTGCTGGGGTCCTGCTGTTTTGACCCCCTTTACTGGCACAGACAGACATGAGCCCATGGGCTGGGGACACCCCACATGGTGCCCTGGGAGGATGACTCCTGGCCTGTACTTCCTGGCTCCTGCCATGCCCTGGCAGATGTTAGGGGCTGGGCTGTCCTCTCCTCCTGCCATGGGAGCCTCTAGTGTGGGGCGTCCACAGGCAGGAAGCCAAAATGGGCAGCCAGCCCCACGTGGAGCCCTCCAACTTCCCAGCCACACTCCAACCGAGAGCTCACAGCCAGCCCCTCCCCAGTCACAGTGGCCCAGGCACCTGCACACCTGAACCCAAAACCACTCCATCCCACCCTGGCTGGGGCAGGGTGCCAGTGGGGACTCACTGGGCTCCTTTGGGTGCTGCTGAGGTTTCCCTGCTCATGTCACCTGCTGCCACCTTCGAGCTCTTTATACTCCTCAGTTGGCCCCAGGACTTTGCTGGATTTTTATGTCCTCTTCCTGAAGGTTACCCTACCTTGCTGGCCCTCCAGCCTTGCTGCAGCAAAGACCCAGCTGCCGCTCGACCCTGTAACAAGGGGTCTGTGGGGGCCTGGAGCCATGCTGTGACCATACAGCCACATTGTGCTCATGCCATTGCTGTCCCCGGCCCCTCCATCAGTGGGACAGACACATAAACTGGAGCTCACATATTTCACTGAACAGCTCTGCATTCTCACTGTTGGCCTGGAGGAAAGCTCAGCTCCATCAGGCCTTATGCATCCCATAGATGATGCGACCATCCATGCTCCAGGCAATGATGCTAAAAATCTCACCCAGATGCCTGGCCTGGAGAAGATGACCAAACCCACCCAGTCCAGAGGGATCACCCACCACCCCAAGGGCTCAGCCACTCTCCATCCTTGGGCTGGACCAACCCTAGAGTGTGACTTCCTCGTGGGGACCATGCAGCTTCACCCACCAGCTGCCTCTGCCTGGAAATCCATGCTCCCCTGTTGACAATGTTAGGGGCTGTATTTTTAATCTTCTAGTTTCTTGTTGGATAAGGGATTTTGTAATGACTTTGCCTCTAGTCCCTCTGAGTGTAATTCTTTGATCTACTCACCTGCTGAAATCAGTGTGAGGCTGCTGCTGTCTGGCACCCTAACAGTGCTAAACAGAGATTTCCTTAATCTTCCCCAACCTTTCTGTGTCAGTTTTTGCTTACTTTCCTGCTAATGCTTCTAGATGCAGATAGCAAGAACCGATATATTATGCTTGAACTCACAGAGCAAAGGAAATTGCAGGAAGTGAGTGAGCACGAGCCATTTTCTGTTATTAATTCATATGGCATCCCAATGCTGACCCAGCTACACAGTGTTATTACACTGCTATTCCATGAGTTAAGCAACAGCTCTATTTAAAAATAATCATAAATTATATCAGGCATCTTTTTTCCTGAACAAGAGTGTGTTTGTGCCAAGATGCTGGGGATCCTTGTGTTGCCCCAAGGGCGCTGCTAGTCTCTGCTTCATAAGCTCAATGGACATGTCACTGGATCCTCCCCATTCCATCCCAGCAGCACTTCTCAGCCTCTCCACCACCTATTCAGGTACTTGTGAAGCAGTTCACAGCCCAAGCCAAAGCCTGGCACTTCTTTTTCTCCTAGAGCTTGGGTTAGGCTTGATGGGGCCCTTGGTGGCAAGTGCCACAGGTTAAGTCTTGTGCAAGAAAGGCTTTGGCCCCAATTTTTCATCCCAACGTGTGAGTGCTCAGTGAGACTTGCAGAACTCTCCCAGGCTTGTTTTTGGAGGTGCAGAGTTTCCCTTTTCTCTGCTGAGTTGGTTCACCAAGATCTCCGCTCTCCACGCTAAATCCCAAATAATCTCATCCTTCAAAGCCCAGACCCTTCATCTCTGGCTGGGCCCAGGTGGCTGCTCTCTCGAGTATTGTCCCTACCAAATCCCAGCCCCTGTGGCCAGCGCTAACATTTGCCTTTGGGTCTGGCCAAACTCTTACTCCCGGGTTTAACACCTAACTTCTTTGTCATATATACATATATGCTGCATTAGCTTTCATAAAAATCTATTGTATCACGTGTTACCATAATTGTATGTCTTTATACTGCATGTGGATATTCTCAGCATGTCTTCTGAGCTGTGGTGATGTGATACAGCATGCTTTACTGGGTTTTACAAACAGTGCTGATTTATTTTACCATTTTGTGAGACATTTCCAGCAGGCCAAGCATGCCCTGGGTTTGGAGGCAGCTCCTTAGCTCAAGTGTACATGCCATTCCCTGTGTCCTGCTTCCAGCTCTGCTTGGACAGACATTCAGGAGTGGCTTTGCCAGTGGGTTTGCTTCATGCCACCCAGATGAACAAAGTTTTGCTTTTTGTAATCAAGTGGTTACTTCTTGTAATCAAGTTCATGTCCATCCTGCTGGGACAGCCCTGCGTGCAACCACAGCTTCTTTCTGCAAAACTTATTACTTTCCAATGTCACAAATGGATAATTTCTAAAGCTTTGCTTTACAGATGCATTGAGAACTGTAGTGATGCTGGCCAGTCTCTGCTGCAATTCTGCTGAGATGAACAGTGATGCCAAAAGATAATTTGACCCTGAATTTCTTCATCATCTGCATCAGCCATCATCAGCTCGGTCATCGAGCTGCACGTTCAGGATTTTATTGCCCTTCTGGATTTATAATGCCTGCGGAGAAAGACCTGTTCTAAGAGGATGGCTCCTTCCTTGCTTGGTGCTGACCCTGCACCACGACGACACGTGTGTCTTTGCTTTCCACTCAACCCCAGCGAGCCAGCAGCTCTGGCTGTGCCAAGCCTTCCTGCCCCACGTCCTGGATTCCATCTACAGCATGCATTGCACTTTGCTGTCCATGCTTCTGGCGGAAGCACCTGGGGTGCTTTTGCAGTGACTCACGCCACTTTTATTTACTGCTTGCTGCTCTCATCACAGAGTTCATTTGACCAGGTCCTGCACACATCAACAGCTCTTACCAAAATCCAGCCTGTTTCTTGCAATGATCTTGGTTTATGCTGGTGAATCACTCATCACACAGATAATTCACCCGTAAAAAAAATGAGCTCATCTTCAGCTTTCCAGAGAGCAGCTTTATCAGCAGGTCTGTAGTGGGCCAGGCACTGGCACCAGCGCCTGCCTGGCTGCTCTGTGGTGCCAGAGGGATGACCCAGCCCGGCGTGGCTGGGAGAGATGCAGATGCGGTATTCATGCTCCACATTAATTCTTTTCATCCTCCATGCCCCATCGTGCCATGCTCCATCCCTCCGGGATTGTCTCTCCTTCCCACGGTAGAGCATCAGTAGGCACCCCAAGTGTCACAATCACCACCCTCCCAGGCTGAGAGGCTCCAGGCCTGGCTGAGGTGGCATCAGCCCCCACAAGGGCCCAGTGCAGATACCAACAGAAGAGGAAAGGAGGGCGGCTCTCACACCATGCATCTGCCATGCAGCTCCACCAAAACTATCGTAGGAGCTGTCTCCAGCTCCTCAGATGTGCAGCTTGCCCAGGCAGAGCAAACACCATTTTGAAGGAAGGATGCTATTAAAAAAATCTGCTAAGAAACTAGCAGAATCACTTGTTGCCAGCTGGTTGCTTAAGGATGCAAGCAGCTGCTACAGAGCTGGTTGCTCTTGTTGCCGTTTGAAGCAGCAGAAGTGTGTGGGTTGGTGGTGGTCAGAAACACCTTGTGCCCAAGCAAAACGGGGCAAGGGATGGCCCAGAAATAGAAATGGCAGCTCTGCAGAAACCTTCCCCCTTCCCATCTAGCCCAGCTGATGCTGGGTTTAACAAAGCCTGAGGGATCTGAGGCTCAGTAGAAACCAGACCATGTACCAGAGCTGGGATACAGCTGCTCTTTGCAGCCCTCCTTGGCCAGGTTGGGTGGGTGCAGGGCTGGTGGAGCAGCTCTGGTGCCCGTGATACTGGGGCTGAGGCAGACACCTTGTAATTGTGGTGACATTTAGTGTTTGCTTTGCTAGCTCCCTGGGAGACCCTAGCGCTGCCTGCACTTGTAACCTGACAGCACTGCTCACCAAGATGCAGCAGCGAGACACAGACTGGGTCAGGGAGAAGGAGGCAGCGTGGCGGCTGCATGTGCCTTCGAGATGCCCATCAGCAGCAAGGTGGGGCTAGGTGGTCCTGGCATGGGTGAAGAGGTTCTCAAGCTCCTCCTTGTTCCTCCCAGGTACTGCCTTGGCTGGGGGCACGGCTCCAAAGAGCAGCCCAGCACTGAACCAGCAGTTTGATTTTGCAGCAGAATGTCAGCTTTTTCAGGAAAAATGCCCTGAACGCAGTGGATGGGACCCACCGAGTCCTGCCTGGCTTCCTGGCCACTGCTGCTCCTTGCTCTGAATGCAGCCTCACACATGAGGCCATGGCCATGCTTGTGGGTGGTGGGATCCTGCTGTCCCAGTGTAGCCATCCTGGGGTTCCCGGCAGGACCTGGGGGCACAATGTGCTCCCCCATCCCTGCTCCCAGCAGCTGGCAACAGCCTCCGTGTCTCCTGCTATCCCTTCTGCTCAGTTTGGGCTACCAATGCTCTTACATGGAGTACTACGGTTGCATTTCTGGGGCAGCTGGGTGAATTTGAGTGTTGACCCAAGGATTTTGTTTTCCCTGCATGCCCGTAACCCTCCTGGGGAGCTGTGTGGGTGCATGGCCAGGAGCTGCCCCCAGGACAGCTCCTGCTCTGGCACAGTGGCAGCTTCCTGTAGCACAGCGGCTGCCATGTGTGCGGGGGCCACCGGAGCAGGTGTTCCTTTGCTGTGGTTTGTGTACGGGGTGCTGAGATGGTGCTTGCTCTGAGCGTGCAGCAGGGAGAGCTTCAGCTGGGGGAAGAGCAGTGGCTTGCAGACCTGGGGACGAGTGACTGGGGGGAGGAGGCACGAGGAAACGCGAGAGCTGGTGAGCTCCCCACCACCTTGGGGTGGAAGCTGGGAGCCATGTAGAGCCAGCCCGCGGCAGAGGGTCCGTGGGAAGGGGCTGCATCCCACAGGGCAGGGACGGTGTGCCGTACAGGGCACTGGAGAGGTTTCCCGGGGCTGACAGCATCATCTGGCCTTGAGGTTTCCATCACCTCTTTCCTCTCCCTTATTTCTTCAGTCCTCCAAGGGCCTGGCCAATATATTCAGTGCCAGGAGCCGTCCTGGGATGCTACGGGAGGACTTCATGGCCTGTCTGTCCCCACTGCTCCCTCCAGAGAGGACACACTGCCCAGTGCCTTGGCTGGAGGGGAACCCTGGGAACAAGGGTGTTGCTGCAGCCCGGTGCTCCCATGCAGGCTGCGGAGAAGCAAGTGGTCATACTGGAGCCAGCTCTGTCCTCTGTGTGACATGGGGAGGTGAGGTCTTTCCATGTAAGAGCCACCAGTGCTCCATACTGAAAGGGGACCTGGCATGCCCAGACTGCTGGGGGAGCCATCAGGGTGCCATTGAGGACTGTGCTGTGTCCCCAGGACAGGACAGTGGTAACCAGAGAGACTTGAACCACCGTGAGCCACGTCCTTGTCTGCTGCAGGCACGTGTGGGTTTGGAGGGGGATGGGAAGATGTGCAGGGTGCTGAGCACCCACGCAGCCCCCAGGATGCTCTGGAGCTGTCATGGTCCTATGGATGGGGAAGAAGGTGCAGTTTTGGGTGCAGGCTTGGGGATGAGGGCCAACCCCCAGCAAGGCAGAAGGGAGCTCTGGGGAGCCCCCCACCTGCCAGGGCTCACCCAGGCCCTGGCTTTCTGCAGGATCTTGATCTACGCATGGGGGTTTGGGGCCAGCAAAGCTGCAGAGGAGGCTCTGCACCAGTGCAGAGGCTGCCTGCTGGGCAGCTGCCTGCGTGCCAGCACAGAGCTGCCAGGCTGTGTGAGCCCAGCACTTGCATCCCTTGGCAGCATGACAGACACAAATGGGAGCAGACAGACCAGCTCGACCGGTAAAGATCAAATCCTGGGAGCCCAGGGCTGCTCTCAGTGGGAGATGGGGTGCTCAGAGCCATCCTGGGAGTGGCAGCCCCATTGCTCAACCTGCCTGGTGATGCCCCTACTAAAGTGCTCTGTCCCCCCACGGCTGCAGCGTGGTGCCGCTGGCAGAGCGTGGGCAGGAGCCTGCTGGGGGGCTGCCCATGCTGCCTCCATGCTGCAGTGATCACCACAGCAGGGGCTGGCCACAGCTCAGGATCATGCCACGGGGAGAGGATACAGGGGTTTGCCTGCCCTGGATTTCAGATCTAGGGGGGATGTACAAGCCACTGCCAGGGTGCAGGAATAAATGGCCCCAGTCCTTCTGCTGGGCTCTGCCGATGGGACTGCTCTTGTACCCAGCACCTCCCCAGAGGCTGCACCCCAGCTTCTCTGCAGGCTTAGGAGGGCAGAGGGGTAGGCAGCCCGGAAACACAGCCCTGCTGGGAACTGCTGTGGAAAGCCCCCTGTCTGTGGGGCCACATGGCTGCCCCAGCCTGCGTCGGTGGGTGGAAACTTCAACCGCCCTCCCCAGGCTCTTGCTGAGCTGGCGTCTGTGGGAGGACAGTGCCGCTCTGGTGGCACGTGGCTTGCAGGAAGCCAGCTGCCTGCACCCGTGTTCCTGGGGAGCGAGGCAGGGGGGGCACCCTGCACGGTTGGGGCAGGACAGGCAGCACCCACCAAGGTGAGTTGAAAGCGCACAGGCAGATGTCAGTGGCACAGGGCTGGCACCCCAGGAGCTGCAGGTCCAGGCACAGCTTCCTCAATCTCCTCCAGCTCCTAAGAGGTTTGAAGAGAGCCCTGGGATCTAACACGGGCCCCAAACACCTGGATTTTGCACAACCCGCCTGTTTCCCACCTGGGAAGCCAGCAGCCATCACCCTGGTGTCCACGACCTGCTGGCCTGGAGGTGGTCTTTTGCGGGCAGCAGCTCTGCTGCCACCAGCATGGAGCAGGAGAGATGATGGCCTGTGGTGCAGCCGGGGAGCAAGGAGAGGGCACAGCTAATTGGGATAATTGCTAAAGCAGGCAAGCAGAGAGCAGGGAGGCAGGCGATGAACAAGGAGCCGTTGTGCACAGGCGGCCCAGGCACGCGGCCCTGGCTCCAGCCGGCAGCGAGAGCCAAACAAACGGGGACTGTTTGAAGCGAGGGAGGACAAGCAGACAGCAGGACAGAAACCAGACCTCCGCTGGGAGAGAGCCAGAGCCAAGGGCTTAGCTGGGAGCTGGGTGCTGCTCCCTGTGGGGAGAGCATCCCCAGACTGCCACAGCAAAGATGGTGCCATCCCTGCTCTATCCCTGGGGCAGGGGGCAAAGGGGGAGGATGTCAGAGTGCTGGGGATACTCCGGGCCAGGAGACAGGTGACAGCCCTTCTGCTGCAGCCATCCCTGGGACTGGAAACTTTGAATCACAGAAAAATAGCAGGAAATCAGCCCCTTGTCCTAAAAAAACATCAGCAGGTATAGTTGCTGTGCAAGACCTCCATGCGGTTGCAGCACAGAGGAAGCTGTGGCATCACCCAGCATGGCTGTTTGCAGCGAAAGCAAAAGTGGTGCCTGCAGGGAGCCCACTGAGAGGTGGGTGCCAGCAGCTGCCCCCACTTCAGCCCAGCTTCTTCCTTTGCAGGAAGAAGTGACATTTGAGGAGGGAAAACCATGGCAATGCACGTGAGCTGCCCGACCAGGTGTCCGCAGCTGGGGCTCATACAGCCCGTTTTCCAGGTCTCTGCATGCGAGTGAGTGTTTAGCCTTGGAATATATCCCAGGCTGTTTGCTGCTGCCTGGCTCTGAGCAGGGAGCTGCAGATTATGGCCCATTGGACACAAATCCCATAGCATTGATGTGCCATGGGTGCTGGGCTGAGGTTGGCAATGGGTGAATTGCTGTTCCTAAAGTCCCCATGCAATGGCACAAAGCCACCTTGCACCACCCCTGTCCCCATGGCACATTACAGGTGAGGATGCATGAGCACTGAGGGTGCAGAGGGGGACATCTCCTCCTTGCTGGCTGGATGCTCTGCCCAAGCGGGGATTCTGCACGTGGGTAGGACACAGCTGGCAGGGGAGATTTTGGCACTGGAGGATGGTGTCAACCGAAGTGCCCCAGCTCTGTGCTTGCCTCCTGCTTGCTTGCACATTTGGCAGCAGCTCCATGCAGGGACCGCCACTGGCTCCCGGTCCAAAGCCCATTGGGAACAGCCCACCCTCAGCCCCAAAGTGCTTGGCTGCTGGGAGGAGACGGGAAGGACTTGCTCCAGGCCAGGAAATCCTTGCTTTCTCCTCCAGCTGGGCCACAGTGGGCAGCCACAATGCACGCTTCCCCCCTGCCACTGCCAAGCCCCGGCATGACCCAGCGGCCAGGCGGGCTGGGGAGCTGCAGGGGAGAGGGACAGAGGGTGAGTGTGGGATGGCGATAAGGAAACCAGCTCCTCTCCTGGTTCCTGCAGCCAGCGTGAGCCTGGGGAGAGGCAGGCAGCAGGCCAGGTGCCAGCCGACTTGTGCAATGCCAGTTCCAGCTGTGCCAACCTGGACACTGGATTATTTGACTCATTATCCTTGAGGAATGCAGCATCCCCCTGCCATGGCAGAGTGGGGCTTAAAGCAGAAAGACTTTGGGCTCTGCAGCTGCAGATTGAGCATTCCCCCATGTACGTGGATGGCATACAGCATAGGCTTGGAGGAGCCCAAATGCACCAGGTGTTGCAAATGCACCTCTGCAGCATCCTCACCCTCCCACAGGCACACAGGTGAACCAGGCAGGCAGATGGGAGCTCAGCATCTCCACATGCCACAGATGCACATGTGCCCCAGCTGTGCACAGCACCTGTGTTTTGCATGTCCCCACGGTGCTGCCGGCATCCCTGTCCCCCACTTGCGGGCCTGTGGGGTGGCTGAAATGTCACATCAGCAGAGCACAGCATGCACAGGATGGACCTGGCAACAGATCCTGTTGGATCTGGGGAGCTGTCAACCCTTTCGGGGGATGTGCTTTTGCCACAGGGTGAGCACCAGAGCCTCAGGGGGATTTGCAGAGAAGACTGCTCTGCCCCTCAGTATGGAGCTGAATCCCAGGAGCCAGTGTCGAAGGCAGGATTGGGCCTGCCACAGGATGAGTGCATGGCCCAGGCCTCCCTCGGTGTGTGCAACCCACGTGCTGACCCAAGTGATGGGACACATCATGGCACCATAGGCAATCCTTCCCACCGAGCAGCTTTTGCAGGTCATTTCCAGGCTCCATTTTGGCTTTAAAAGATGCCACCATCCTTTGAGACACATCGCTTTCCCTAAGAGGGAACCAAGAACTGAGAAAACTCATTGCATGCCACAGGCAGACTACCTGGAGACAGGCAGTGCATGGCTGTGACTCCACACATGGGCATATGTGGGTGCCAAGGGCCAGTGCAATGGGGCACAGCTATGGGGCTGCCAGGTCGCATGCCCACACGAGGCTGTGCCCACATGCTACATCAAAAGGTGGGTTCAGCCCCGGGACCTCCAGGATGGGATGCTGAGCACAGGCTGCCGGCCTGGCCTGGGGGCATGAGCTGAATTTTGTGCCATGCTGGGATTTCCCACCCAGGGTGCTGGAAATGGGGCTGTGCTGTTGAAGAGCATGGAGCACAAACTTCTATAGCTGCCATGAGCCCCCAGACCCCCATCCCTGGCAGCTTTGTCCCCCTGTGCTGGTCTGTGCTCCATACATCACCGCTTAGAGATGCATGACCAGTCTCCTCCATGGCACCCTCATGCCCGCAGCCCCCAGCACCTCCTCCCCACTCGCCAGGTGCCCAGCTGAGCCCCTGTGCTTGGTAGCACCAACCACGTGGGGTTCCCCTTATGGATGCTCACCCCACTAATGCCTCCCTCTCCCTGGGCCATGCCATGGCCCTTCCCTCCGTAACCCCCTCAGCCTCGCCCTGCTTTTTAATGAGGAGGCAGCTGAGAATTAAGGCAACACCTTAGAGAAGACATCACACAGCAGAGGGGCCCACGGAGGGAGACTTGTGATGACCCAAAAGAAATCATCCCATCCATCTGGCTTTGTTTTGCACAGCCTGAATTTGGGGTTTGGCTTCCCATTACTGCACTGGCCCAACTCATCCCTGTGCCATTTTCACACACCAACCACCTATGAGCTCTCCTCAGCTTCAAAAAAGTCTGCAGTCCCACCAAGGTTTGGTGAGAAGCCACCATCTGCATTGGGGGCTCTGCCCGAGCTGCTCCCCCAGCTGATTGCAAAACCTTTCCCTCTAGGAAACGCAGCTCTAGATCATCCTGTTGCTGATGGGCTAGAAAGAGCATCATCACTCTCATGGGCCTGCCTGCGCCACGGCACTGCGTCTCCCCAGGAGCCGAAGGGAAATATTCAGCAAACACAACCTGTCCATGAGTTTTTGTGTCCTGGTGACTGGGAGAGCCCCTGGGAGGAGCTGGGGCTGGAGAAGCTCCACCAACCCTGATGCCACACTCGTGCCTGTCCCCAGGGGAAGGATGCCCAGTAGTGGGATGTGCCTGTGGCTTTCTGGTTTGTTTGTTTGTTTTTTAACAAGATTAATGCCTCTTTTGCTGTGTGTGAAGCACCAGCAAATTGAGGCATCCCGTGAGATTGCTGTAGTTACTGGTGTCCTGCAAAAAATCCTAAAAGCTTGTGTTCGATCACACAGGATCCAGGGGCAGTGGGTGCCCTGCCATGGTACTGCTGTGAAGACCCAAGATCTTTTATGGATGGCTATTGCAGGAATTGTTGAGCCCAGCACTTTTCTCCTGGCTGGATGTCCCATGGCTGGGGATGCTCCTACCGCTGCAGCACCCAGACCTGCCATCAGCTGCCCACGCAGGGAACCCAGGCCCCGGCCCCCTCCATGGGGCTTCCCCCTCAGTTTTGGGCTGCTGGGAAGTGGTATGGGCTAAAGGCGAGCTCATAGGTCCATTAAAAAAAAAAAAAAAAAGGAAAGCTAAGGTTGGCTTTTTCTCCTGTTTCTCCTTGTTTTCTCAGGCTCCTTCTCAAATCACAGAGGTTGTCTCCTGGGCTGCATGGAGCCAGAGCATCTTTCTCTGGAAGCACCATGGCGTCTCATGAGGAATTCCCTCTCCATCACCTCTTCTAGCACAGGACATTGCCTGGGTAGGCACCAAGCTTTTGGTTGGGTTTTTTTTTCTGTTGAACTTTTCCACCCCTGCAAACAATTGCAGGAAATTTGGCTGGTTTTAAGCAACAAATAGAGACACATTATTTCAGCTCCTCCATTTACTCAAGGGGTGCACAGCTCCAAATTGCCTGCCGGCTCCCAGCTCAGCAAGTCCGACACAGGACAACTCCAAAACAGCTGCTTGGGTTCTGGTGCAGCAGCTTTTCCATCTGAGGATTCTCTATCACCTATAAACCCTCCAAGAAGCCATGTGAGACTGCCAAACGTGGCTCTCAGAGCTCAGTTTGGAGTCGTATCTTGCTAAGAAATTAAATATTTGAACTTCAGGCTCCAGATTAGGGATTGCTGCTCCTGGACTGGCAGCAGCTCTCCTTGGCTGGGGCTGTGCTGCCACAGCTCTGCCCTATCACCTGCACTGGATGGACAAACACCGAATGACTCTGCCATGCCCAAACTTCCCTCTGTGGCTCTGGCAGGATGGCGGGACAAGGAGCAGGGAATGATGGTTTCCAATGCTGAAAAGGGCACATTTAGGCTCCCTGAATCTCCCTCCTGGGGAATAACACTGAATTTGAAGGACTTCTTTACCTCCAACTGCACAGACTGCAGGACTCCTGGGGAGGGGGGCTGGTGCCCATCTTCCCCTGCCAGTGGGGAGAGGCAAGCACTGAGTCACCTCCTGCCCACGAGGTGCAGCCTGGTGCAGGGGCAGTCTGTCCTGTCTGTCTGGGGGGACAGCAGGATGATCCTCAGTGCCTGGGGGGACAGCAGGATGATCCTCAGCGCCCAGGGGCCCAGAGCTGCATGGATGCAGGTCTGCCTGATGCTTCGGTGCTCTGCAGCCAGCGAGGGACTGTGACAGGCACAGTTCCTGGGGCATTGCCAGAGCAGCCAGGGCAACCGGTTTCAGCTTCTTAACCTCCCTGAGTGCATTTGCTGGCCATGTGTGATGACAACCTCCCTCTCTCATGGGTGTCCCCCTTCCCAGCTCCCATTACAGACAAAACCACATTTCCAAGGTACCTGGTTTCTGGAGGATGGACCCTAGTGACACCAGCCACCCCACACATTGCAGAGGCTGGGGCTGGATGCGTCCCCTGTCCAACAGCAGCACCCATATATACCCACTGGTGCTGCAGCAGGTCGGTGCTGAGGCTGAAGGGAGCACTGGGAGCACTGGTATGGGCACTCATGACAGTGCCCTGGTGCATGGTGAGTATGGAGGTGTCACTGAAGCCATCCTCATGGATGGGATGCTTGTAGGGGCACTGTCCCATGTGGGTTTGCAGGTGGGAGCTCTGCACAAAGCCCTTCCTTCCTGCACTTGGGGCATTTATAGGGTCTGCCGCAGGGGCCTTTTGGGACAAGCGCTCTCTGTGTTGTCTTTGAGGTCCCCAGAAGCCTGGGAGGGAGTGTCCCCGTGGTCCCCTGATGTGCCAGAGCCTCCACCTCCTCCTCCTCTACATTCTCAGCATCTGCCAGGGGAAAGAAAACTCAGCTGTAACTTCTTCCATGGAACACCCGCACCTGCTGGGGACCCTGCTCCCATGGGAGTCACCCACAGGTGGGTCAAAGAACCCCCAAGGGGATGAACAAGCCCCAGGAGGGCCCAGGACCTCAGCCCTGGTGACAGTGCCCTCCCCAGCCTTGGTGTTCAGGAGTTTATCATGTGACATGGGAGAAGAGGGTCGAAGCTCCCTGACGCTGACACTGGGCTGGTGAGCTTTGAGGAGGAAGGGGGGATGCTGCTGTGACCCTGAATTCATCAGCCTTTGGGGACACCTTGCCTTTAGGCAGCAGCCCAAATGACAGGTGCTGTGGTGGCCACCTTGGCCTGGTAGAGACCTTGTAGGGTCCACAGAGGATGTAGTTGCTCCTGCTCCTTTTCCTTGCCAGAGGACCTGGGTTAACCCAATGGCTAGCTCAACCAGTGGTACTGTAAGTGTGCTGCTGCGGGACAGGTTCCAGGTATGTCACTGCTCCGCTGATGACCAGGAGGAAAGGAGCTATTAAAAACACTGTTGGCCCAAGGACAAATTTGCCATCAGGAAACTGAGGCTGGAAAGGAGAAAGCTGCCTGATCTGGACCAGGAGAGCTGCAGCAGAGGCTGGAAGGGCTTTCCTGAGACAAGACTGCAATCAGGCCAGCCACTGCAGAGCTGGCACCAGAGCCTGCGAGGAATGAGATTATCCAGAAGGTGACTGTGAGATGGGAGCTGCTGTGGCAAGATGCTGGGGAGGGACATCAGCTGGGATGAAGGCACTTTGGTTTAAAGGTAACACCCTGCTCAGAGAAGTTGTGCAGGGTCTGCAGCCCCGGGCAGCGGCATGTGGGATGTCCCTACCCCAAAAGGCTCAGAGGTACTAATGAGGTGAGCTTCACTTTGGAGCCCCTTGGGGAGAAGGAAAGCACTGAGGACACAGGGTGCCGTTGCAGGGTCTCGGAGTCCCCCAGACCTGAGCTGTGCCTGGCGTGCAGCCTCACAGCTCCCTGCAAGCAGAGTCGCTTATGAATAGGGCTGTGCATGGAAATCTGGGGCAAAAAGCCAAAACGAGCAAGTCCTGAGGCACTGGGAGGAAGAGAAACTCGCTTCTGGAGAGTGCCACAGTGACATCCCCTGCAGGAGCAGGGACACGCCGTGCACAGGCAGGCAGGGCTGGGGTTATGGCAGGACACCTGGGAGGATGCTGCCTCTTTTTTTATGCCTGCTTAGCAAAATATATGAGGATTTTCTCTGGGGAGACAGCTCAAGTTGGGAAAAGCTGGCAGCGGTGCGGCCCAGTGAAGGGACAGGGCTGCCAGTGGCTCTCCTCCAGGTGACACTGCAGGAGCAGAGAGGCTCTGGGAGTGTCTGTGCAGGTGTTTTGCAGCTTTCAAAACCCAAGACCTGGGTGCTGTGATGCTGGTTATGCACAGTGCATGTTCTGCTGCACCCCTACTCTCAGTCCTCAGTAGGGAAACTGAGGCACAGAGCTGCACAGGTCCCCTCTCCAATTGCAAGAGCTGGTCAGAGGAGGGTTTGACCTCCCAGCTTCTCAAAAAAAAAAAATCCAAGGCCAGCCTCTTCCCTTCCTTCCACACTCTGGGAGGTCACTGAGTCTCTTTACAGGGCAAACCACACTTTGGGAGCTGCAAGCCCAGCAGGCTCTGGGATGGAGGGACCAGTCACAGAGGGCAGGCAGGGGAGACTGGGGCTTGCAGGCAGGGTGCTGGCAGCAGGGCACTCTGACCACTGGGCACCCAGCCAGCTCAGCATCCACTAGCATTTGTCCCCCATCACAGGGATGGTGCTGCCAGTGCCAGGCTGGGTCCCATCACCCACTGGAGCTCCTGCTTGCTCCATGGGTGCCAAGGGTCCAGCCCCCAGCCCAGTGTTCCCACTCACCTGGGACCAGGCTGGGCGGGCAGGGCAGTGGTGGGCACTGTTGCGAGCAGGATCCGGCCGGCCTGGTAGCCCCAGCTCCTCAGTGCAGGTGAGAAATGTAGTTTGCCATTGCAATGGCCAGAATGAAGCAGCTTTTCCCTTTGCAAAGCACTGCAGGAAACATAATTCAATCCCAGGAGGATTAAGCTGCAATTTGGAGCACTCTCTGTCCTGCGCCCATCCTCAGGCTGCCCTGGCCCCACGTGCACAGTCCTGACCGCAGCATCCCTGGGGCTCCCGAGGAAGGACAGGTTTCTGCTTGTGGGAAGATGTTGGGGCTCTGCACAAGCCAATTTTGGGGGCTTGGTGTTGGGAAGGGTGACGATGGCTGAGGGCATCACAGCAGTGTCACGCAGCAGGGACACGGCTGGAGTAGGGAACCCATGGTGGCCTTGTCCCACCCCATGGCATGCTCAGCCACCAGAACAGGAAAGACTGACTGTCCAGCTGTAGGACAGGAGCTGTGTCCCATGCCCTGGGGACAGGACACCTGGCCAGGCACAGGCTCCCAGCAAAACCCACCCTGTCCCCAAATACCCAGAAGTAGGGACATCATGCACTGGAGCCCCTGGCACTAAGGTCCCTCCTGAGAAGCCTAAAGTCCTGCAGCCTTCAGCAAAATGCCATTCAGGACCCACAGGGGACACGTGGGTGTCCTGCCCAGGGCAGGGCAGAACAGTGAGGCTGTGGCAGTGCCATGTCCCCACCAAGCCTTGATTCACCAGGCCAGGCTGACATCTCCCGTTGCCCCTGCACCTTCCAGCTTTCCCTGCAGCTTCCTCGGGGACACAGCAGCACTGAGGGGACCTAGGCTGGTATCTCCTGCTGCCCTGAAGGAGGTTGCCAGGTCTGGATGTGGGGCTGGGATGCTCCTGTGCTGCCTTCCATCCAGCCACCCTGGCTGGCAGGCTGGTCCCCATGGTCCCCACTGTCCCCTCAAGGCTCAGCTCTTGCTCAGTCCAGGAATGGCCATCTCCTGCCAGCCACAACTCGGGGCATGGGGCAGGTGTGCTGGTACCATGTCTGAGCTGAAAACCCGGACCCTGTGGCAGAGTGGGAGGAGGGGACACCAGAGGAACAGCCACTTGCAGAGGAGCTGTGGGGGGGTGGCTGTAGCCCACAGGGCTGCAGGCAAGGCTGGGAACAGCCATGGCTTCTGGTGGTTGGGGACATTGTGTCCCCATGCTGGTGCTGGGCCCAGCTCCTTCAGCGCTGTTTTTTTCCTTGCTGGTGGGAAGCTACAAGCCTGGGGAGGTTGCAGGCAGCGTTGCCCTGTCTGCAGCCTGCTGTCCTGGCAGGGCTGATGCTGCCCCAGAGCCCCTCCATGGGCCCAGCAAGTACTGGTGAGTGGTACAAGACAACACCAGGGAACTAAAAGAGCCCTGGCAGCTGGTGATGGTGGTGGCAGGGACAGTGGCTTTGTGATGGTGGGAGTGTGGCAGGATCAAGGCCCCAGGGCAATGGGGCCTGACCTCTGGGCTGAGTTTTCAGTTGGGATATTCCAAAAAGCCTCACATGAGAGCAGGACTGAGGGCTGGGGCTCACACAGGGTCTCTCCTGCCTTGTTGCAGGTGGAGGGTGCTGAAAATTTGCATCTTTTCTCTTGCAACACTTCTGGTCCCGGGGACTGGCACATGGGTTAGCATCCCTCTCTTTGCCCTTGTGCGAGGCGTGTCCTTCACTCCATCCAGTCTCATGCGTTTCACCTCCAACAATGCCCTGGGGGCAGGCACAGGGCAACCGCCAAACCCATCCTGGAAAAGGCTCTGTTGGTGGGCACAGGTTCACACCACAGCTGGCATCCCACTGAAGATCCTCCTGATGCTCAGGCACATACCAGGTTGCTTGGGTCCAGCACACTTGGTTCATACCCCAGTGGCTGCCTGGGAGCCCAAGGATCAGCTGGAGGGATGAGGACCCCAGTGGAGTCCTAGCATTGGGGTGTCAGGGCTGGAGAGCTGGGGCACGGCCAGGCAGGGTGTGAGGGACCCCTGGGCTGCAGGGACCTGGGTGCCCCTGGGGGACAAGCAGAGCCTGGCAGCTGGGTCTGGTGTTCCCTGCCCAGTGCTCAGGACCTGTGCATGGTAATCAGTGCCCTCTGCCCATGGTATGCAGTACCCCCACTCCACTGCCCCTGCCTGCTTCCCGGTACCAGTGTGTGGTGCCAATGCTGGTGCCAGTGCATGGTGCTGGAGCTCAGCACCTGGCGCATGGCACTCAGTGCTGGTGCTGGTGCCAGTGGCTGGTACTGGTGCCTGTACTGGTGTCAGTGCCCGGTCCTGGTGGTGCTGACAGTGCATGGTACTACTGCCAGCTGTGTGGTGTCCAGTATGCACTATATGGTGCTGCTGCCAGTGCACAATACCAGTGCCCATGCTGGTCCTGGTATCCACCGCTTGGTGCCAGAGGCAGTGTCCAGTGGCTGGTACCAGTGGCTAGTGCTGGTGTCTGGCACACGATGGTCAGTACTGGTGGTCTTGCCTGGTGCCCAGTGCCTCTGCCCAGTGCCCTGTGCTCCCTGCCCCATGCCCCTGTCCAGTAGTGGTGCAAGTGCCCAGTGCCCCCTGCCCAGTGCTCAGTGCCTGGTAGTGGTGCCCAGTTCCTTGTGCCCCCTGCCGGGT
>VYZV01034460.1:191005-245985 GCA_013401275.1 Pandion haliaetus | reverse complement strand
CACCCCACTGCCCTACCTGCGCCCTGTCTCGCACCCAGCACCCCCTTTTGCCCCCCCCAGCGCCCTGCTCACCCCCATGTCTCCCTGCCCAGGTGTCACCCTCTCTTGCCTCCACTCCCTGCTCTGCCATCAGGGCCACACGGCCAAAGTGTACTGGCTGCATGTTGGGGTCCCCTGGGGCTGACAGGGAGGGGGGACCACAGCTCTGCACCCTGATCCCAAACCAGTGGGCTCTGCCGGGGGTCTCTTCTCCGTGCCATGAGAACAACCCCGGCACTGACACCCCCACACACCCTGGGTTAACGGGGTCTCTGTCTCATGGGAGGTGGGCAATGCCAGCCAGGCCACGCTTGCTGACAAGGAGCAGGGAGATGGATCGTGGCGGCAGCCTGAAGAACCCTTACGCCAGCGTCGATATCCCGCGGGACCAGTTCCAGCAAAGCTTCATCACTCGCTACCTGAAGGATGAGCCCACTGTCATTGCCAACCCTGCAGCTGTGCCCATCCATGGCGTGGAGGAGCAGGCGGACCCTGCTGGCAGCTGCAACAGCCCAGCCATTTCCACCGAGAAGTCCTGGTCCCATCCCTACAACCCCTATGCCAGCCTGAGGGTGCCCAACAGGGAATCACCTGAGTCATTCTACACCATCACCCTGGACAAGCCACCCAAGGGCCAGGAGTCTGAGGCCAGCGGGGGATGTGGCTGCTGCAAGTTCTGCCCCTGCTGCAGAAAGTGCTGTTGTGTCATCTCCTAAGGGCCCTGCTGCACCCATGGGATGTGCTGACCATGGGACAGGGCCAGGTGGCCCCATGGCGACATGGCTACCCAGCCTAGGCACCCTGTGAAACTGCCCTGGTTCCTGGCAGAGCTGGCAGCTGGGAGGTGGCACTGGCTGGACTCTGCCATTGCTTTTCACCTGAGCTCTGCAGCCAGATATACTAGTGATGGGCACCTGCCAGGACCTGAGAGCCCATTCTGGGGCCTGGGGGAGGAGGACCAGTCCCTCTGCCCTGCTGAGGCCTGGGAGCCTTGAGGATGATCTGTGCCAATGCAGATGCCACTGACAAGTGCCTACGATGGGGACGGGGCAGCACTTGGAGCCTGCGATCCTGTACACTGACCCTGCCAGTCTGCCCTTGCTGGGAAACCTCCAACTCTGGGAAAGGTGCAGGCATTGCCCGCCTGATGGAGGGTAGGTTTGGATGATGGCAGCCCTGTGTGCATGGCAGAGGAGGGGACCATCGTCGCTGTCTTGGAGTGGTGGAGAGGAGCCAGGGACGTGCTCCCACACCAGAACTGAGTGCCCCCCCCCCCAGCATCATGGGGATGCTGCAGTGCCCTGGGCCAAGCTCTGGCTGGGTACCGCTCCCCCCGACCACACTGCCCATGGGACAGAGGGAAGGAAACGTGAAGGAAAGTCAGACAAAGCATGGCAGAGTGCCGGGCAGTGTTCCAGGGCAGGAACTGACGGCACAGTGTGGGTGTGGGTGTGGGTGTTAACATCTCAGTGCCACGAACCCCCCAGGCGCAATTCGGTTCCTCCTGCCATGTTTGCGGGGCACTGGGCACAACCCCTCACCCCATCCACATCCCAGCCTGGGACTCCACACCGCCCTGAGGCAGGGTCCAGTGCGGAGGGCTGGCCCAGCTCCAGCAGCAGGGTGGCACTGGGGCACCCCATTTGGGATGCAGATCCCCATGGTTTGCCTTCTGCAGCCCCCTGGGCATGGAGGAAGGTGAGTGAGGAGCCTGCTGGCTTTTTTGCAGTGTGCTGGTGAGGCTCCAGGCTGGGTTTTCAGCTGGGGCTGGTGTTGCTGACCTGGAACAAGCCCACCATTGTGTTGGTGTCCCATGGGTGGCCGTGCTGCCAGGCGGCAGCAGCTTAAGCACCACGGCTGCTGCAGGAACTGTTTGGTCTGCAGGGGCAAGAGCATGTGTTTTAGCAGATGACTTCAGGGTGCTGCAAATAGAATTACAGCCTTCTCCTCCCCTGCCAAGGTACGCCTCTTCCCTCCACCCTGGGTTTTCCAGGATTCCCGTGTTACTTCTTGCTTATCCTGGCAGGTTGTGTAAGGGCAGTGCAGGCTGCACACAGCCCTCTCCTCTCCCCTCAAAACCAGGCTTAACTGTTGCACTGCTGACTTGCTGCACCAGCAGTGGCACGTTTAGCTCTTCAGCTCCCTGCTACCTGTAACCCTGCTGCCAGCCTGGGCCCAACGCTTCCCTTGCCCAGGCATTTCCAGTACAGCACGCTCCTGCCTGCCTGGGGACGCTGGCTGGTGCTCAGCCTGACCCTGCCAAGCTGGATGGCTGTCCTGTCTTTTGGAAAGAGAGCCCCGCTTTGTGTGTGTGTGTGTGGGGTGCACTGGGGAAAGGGTGGGTTCCTGGCTGGGCCATCTGGGTGGGCTTTGTGGCTCTGCCCTGGCTGGATGCGACCCCCTGGAAGCCCACCAGCACTGGGAGCCCACTACTGCCTGGAAGCCCACCACCCTTGAAATTCCACCACCCCTGAAATCCCACCACACCTGGGAGCTTCTGGGCTCGGGTGGCAGTGGCTTGGCAGAGGTGCAGGGCAGAACCCTGCCAGTTTTCCCCCCCTGCCCTGACCCCTCTGCCTGGCCCAGGTCCCATGCCAGTGGGTGGCCGGAGGGTGTGCAGCTTGCAGGAGGAGGTTGGCAGGGACAGAGCTCCATGCTGCCCACTCTACACAAGCAGTGCTCTTGTTGGCCTGCCTGGACTGCGGGCAGTGCTGGCATGGGGATGGGCAGATCCACCCCCTGTTTGCTTTTGTGGCCCCGATGCCAGGCCTGCCCTGCTGCAGGGACGTGGTGTCACCATGTTGGCTTGGCTGAAACCCGCATCCTGCCAAGGCTGGTCAGTGGCCTGGAGGTCTGACACACTCTGTGGGCACAAACATGGTTTGGGGAGGGAAAACTGTCCCTGAGGGGTGTGTAGTGCCTTCGGCAGGGCCCTGGGACTAGGGAGCTGGCATCAGCAGGGGGGCCAAGGTGCGAGGAATGTGCTGGCCTGGTCTGGGCAGGGCGCTGGCAGGGTGCAGCATCTGCCAGCAGTGCTGTGTCTCACCGCTGCCCTTCACTCTGCCTAACCTTGGGGCAATGGCAAACAAGCTGGGAGAGGCCAGCAGCGCACTGCCTGCCAGATACCTGGGCAATGATTAAGCTGGAGGCAGCAGGAAAGCCAGGGCTGTGAGCAGGGGAGGGCACAGGATGCTCTCCTTGACAGGACCCTGGGTGACTTGGGCAGCTGCGAGCAGGGTCCTATGGGTGCACCCTGGGTGCGTTTCATCTTCAAAAGGTGCTCAGGAGTGCAGTGGGTTGTGCTGTGTGATTGCCACCTGCCTCCTGTATCTGGAGTGTGGGTGGTGATGCATGGCTGTGGCTCATCTGGATCAGACCTTTGCACTCCTCTGAAGGTGCCACTCCCTGTCCTGCTGTGCCAAAGGTCCCTGCAGCTCTTGGGGATGAGTCCTGGGAACAGGAAAAGACATTTCCCACCCATGTGCGTCACTGCTGATGGCAGATACACCTTCCCTGTGCCCGGATTTGGGTGTTTCAGCAGCGCTCATGGAGCCCAGCCAGGGCTGAAGGCTGGTTTCAGGCAGCATGCCCCTTTGGTGTCACCCTGCGTGGCTTGGCAGATGCACAGCCCACCAAGGGCTCCCCCCACCCCAAGCCCTGCCTGCGGGGTGCAGAGTGGGTGAGCTGGGGTGCACTGCTCTACACCAGGGACTTGCATGCAATGGGCAGAAGTGGCCGAGGGCAGCTGGGCACAACCCCTCAATGGGACACAGCTCTGCTGGCACCTGGGAGGGGGACACAAGGGCTGATGGGCAGGGGATAGGCAGGGGCTGGAGTGGGGCAGGGGAGCAGGTAGGGTGCATGAGTGTGTGTGCGCGTGTGCACATTTCTGCAAGGAGACGCAGCCAAGGGGGTGGTGACTGCCCCTGGGCAGTGCCAGAGGTACTCCTAGTTGTGCATGGAGCCAAGCCCATCCCTCTCACCCATATAGTCTTTTTGGGCAGGGCTTCCTATGGCCCAAAGGGACCGACACCTGCTTGCTCCGTACCTCACCCCGCAGCAGGTGAGCCAGGTGACCACCATACTTTGGGTGGGAGAATGAGTTCTTGCCAGCTTTGGGACATGCCTGGACATCCCCATGCATCCAGGTGCTTGCGCATCCCTGGGCACATGGCCTTAGATGGAGCATGCTGCACCCACCTGGACACCAGCTCTGCCCTGGCTACTGGCATCCAGGGTGCTGCCACCCACCCCGCCAGGCATGCAGGGTGGTAGCCTGAGATGCCAGGGCACAGCAGGAATCCCATGCAGCTTGTTCCTGATCCACCCAGGGCACACGACCCTTGCTCCCACCTCTGCCAGTGGCTTTGGCCAAAACTGAGGTCCCTGGCACAGCCCTGTCCCAAGCTCGCTGCCCTGCCATCCCTTGTCTGCTGCCAGCCCTGGGGACCCATGGACACACACAGCCTGTGTGCACTTCCTGGGGAAACCTGTGACTGTGGATGTATCAGGATCCTCTGTCGGAATATGGCCACTGTGCCCCTGAAAGTGCTGCACTGCTGGCTCTGCTGCCTTGCTCCTGAGCACCGGCACCAAAGGGTCGAGTTTTTCTGCAGAGCCCGGTGACCTGTGAGGCTCTTCGTTTCCAAAAGCCCTAATTCTTGCTGCCAAGGAGTGCTGGAAACATGGCTCGAGGGCTGCTGAAATGTTTGGTAAACAGGCAGCACAGGAGAGCACTGCCTGCATTGCTGCCTGCTCCTGCCTGGAGCAGGAGCTGCTGCCCTCTCCTGCTCCCACGCAGAAATGCTGCTGGGTGTCCTGGCAGTCCAGCCCTGGCTCCAGCATGTGCATTTCTCCTCCAGGATCCTGGGTCCAGGATCCATCCCCCTACCACACTCCCTGTTTTAAGTCTTCTCCTGCCCGGAACATGCTCTGTGTGGAGGCTGTGGCATTGCTGCTGGACCGGACCAAGGACCGTGCAGGGGGCTGGCAGCTGTGAGGACTGGGTCTGCCGCTGCCCTGGTGCTGTCACCTCCCCTGGATCATACATTGTCATGAACCTTGCAGGTGTCACCGAGGGGTGCTGGGCTCTCCCCAGCCTCGTGATGAGCATTGGCCCTGGCAGAGCCGAGGGTAACTCAGCCTCCAACCGAAGAGCCTGCAGCCCCAGCTGGAAGAGCAGGTCAGG
Organism: Pandion haliaetus; assembly: GCA_013401275.1. Lineage (NCBI taxonomy): Eukaryota > Metazoa > Chordata > Aves > Accipitriformes > Pandionidae > Pandion > Pandion haliaetus. The sequence goes on along the minus strand of VYZV01034460.1, from coordinate 240,758 downwards.
GGTCAGGTCACGGACATGTCTGTGGCAGCAGTCACCCTCAGGCACCGGATGAGGAGCTTGACCCCATGCATGTGCACTGCCAGCTTGGACCAGGCTGGAGCCTCTGTGTCCATGTGCCAGCCCCAGCACCTCCACCCCTGCGAGCCTGGAGCCTTGCTGTGCCCTCCTGCTCCAGTCGCAGCCGCCCCTGCAGCCTGGACCACCTGGGAATGTGTGGGCTGGAGTGTGATGGGGTGTCTCTGCTGGCCAACATCTGTTCTTGGCCATGGTGGGGGTGGCTGAAGATGTGGAAGACTGCCACTGCTGCCAAGGTACAGCCAATGTCCAAGCCCTCTCTGCCTACAGTGAAACCCAGAGTTCCTTCGCCTCACAGGGACGGTTTCTTCTGCTAATGAGAGGCCTTTGTTATCTGTGTGCTTGTAACCCAATCTCCCAGGCTTGGCTTCCCAGCAGCAGATCAGATAGCATGCCTGTCCCTGAAAGGTGAGCCCCTTCCCACTACCACAGCCATCAGCAGCTGCTGGGACCTGGCTGGGTAGCTACTGGTGGCTCGGGGCCCTGATGCTCCCCATGGGACTGCTACAGCCCCCCGGGATGGCACAGCCCTTCTGCCACCTCCCCTGAGGCCCTGGGGAGCATCTCAGGCCAGGTAGGGATGGGGGACAGGGGAGGAGAGGGATGCCTGTGTGTATCAAAATGCTTGAGGTCACCCGTAGAGAGGGCACAGGGTCTTGGCAGCGTCCAGAAGAGGTTTGCAAATATGCTGGTGGGTACCAGACCCACCTTAAGATGAGGCTGGACTCCTCAACTCCTCTCTGCCAGCCTGCATGCCTGTCCCCTGCTGCTGACAGCTGTGCCACAGTGGCCTGGCACAGCCCGGGGCTGGGAAGGAGTAAGGCTGTGGCACTGCCTGGTCCTCTGGACGCTGCTCTCCTGCCCACCCGGCTGACATGCTCCTGCCCACCCCATATTCTTCACCAACCCAGAGCCTGGGCAGGCTGCTAAGGTCCAACCAGCCCTGATCCCCCATGGGACATAAGGGGCATTTGGCAGAGCTCCCAGCAGAGATGCAGGGTGGCACCAGGGAAAACACATCCGCCTTGGATGCTGGCAGAGCCCTCTGTAGTGTCAGGGTCCTGCTTCTCTAGGCAGGGCTGCCCATGGGCCAGGCAGGCAGGGTCGTTAGGCAGGGAACCTGATGCGCCTGGGAACCCACCACATGGGTCTGGTCTCCATATCTCCCACACATCAGATGCACTCAGAGGTGGCATCCCACTCCTGGGCCGTGGGTCTGAGAGCTCCTCTCACCCTCCCCTCCCCAGCATGTTCAACACTGGTGGCAGCCCCCGGGCAGAGGATGTGTCAGGGCGCACTTGCGAACCCCGAGCTGGGGCAGCCAGTGGGTTGAGTGCATCATCTGCTACTCCTCCTATGACCTGTGTGGCCGGCTGCTGCGCCGGCTCTACTGTGGCCATACCTTCTGCCAAGCCTGCCTGAAATGCCTTGACGCCGTTACCAATGAGCAGCGCTGGATCCCCTGCCCGCAGTGCTGCCAAAATACACCCACACCACGTGGCGGAGTTGCCATGCTTGAACTTGACCTGGCCACCTTCCTCGCCATCAAGGCTGACAAGGAGCATCCCCGGGTGGCCGGCAGGTCCCAGCCTGGCTCGGCCACCAAGGGCTCATGTAAAGAGAAGGTGGTCACACAGCAGCCGCTGGGCTGTGCCAAGACACCGTGCCTCTGGCGCCATTCCCTCGACATGGCTGCTGCCGGCTCTGCCTATGCTGTGGGGTGATGGAGGCCTTTGAGAGCTGAGCACAAGGAGGGGGCTGCCAGCAGTGTGCATGCAGCCGAGCTTCTGGGGTGCAGTGTGGGACCAGTTTGGGGACCCCACAGAATGCCCCAGATCGATGTGTGTACAGTAGCGATGGGCCTGTGCTGGCAGCCAGGGAAGGGCTTCAGCTTGCTCAGGGCTTGCTGTCCATCCTGCCGGGATTTGGGGTGCAATGTGGCGGGGGATGAGGATGCCACCACTGCCTCATCCTGCCTACCTGCCCCACTGACAATTCAGAAACCTGGTCCAGCCATCACGGGTGTCCCCTGGTGCCTGGCCCAGGGCTTGCTCATGCCCAGCTTCTCCATGCACGCAGCTCTGCAGCTGGGACACCCCTTGCTGAGCATCCCCCAGGCAGGGGACATGGGAGCCTGGCACAGTGCAATGATGCTCCAGGGAACATGTGGCACCCCAAAAGCTTCACGCCTGTTAAACAACACTTAGTTGGCCCTGATGGGCTGCATGTCTTGGTCGTATTTATGGGAAAGCCTCAGGCTAGCCCAGGGAGAGCCCTGCCTATGGTGGGGGTGGAACAGGGAAAAGTGACCTGCCCTGCTGGATTGTTTTCCTTTAAGGGTCTGCTCTGTTGGCCACTTGCATGAGAAATTTGGGCATTGGAGTAGCTGGACAGTTGAAATTGAGGATGACAGAGCCCATCGGAGTTCCTTCTTGGCCTTGTGCTCCATGGCTTGGGCCAGGTTTCGTTTTTCTGCCTGACCGTCTCCCCACCTGCACACCTGCATGCAGCCTGTAGAGAAGTTCCTCTGCTGTTTTTCCAGGTTGTGTCTTTGCATGGCTTTCCCTGCCTGACTCTGAACAGGGGGCGCAAGAACAAGAGCCCAAACAGCCAGGAGTGAGTTTAACAGAGGCCAAATGGGGAAGGACTGAGTTGCACCAGGGTGATATTAATACAGTTCTTGGGTAGGACTTGGCGTTGCCTGGGCAGGTCTTGCAGTCCTTCCTCAGAGCCCATTTTCTGCATCTGTTTTCCATGTGGTTTATGAGCTCTCGCAATGTCCCAGCATCAGGCACCACTGGCTGCGCCTTGGGGTTCAGCAGGGGACCCCCAGCCTGTGCCTGCCTGGGGCCAGCAGTGATCTCATGTCCCCTGGGCAGTCCTGGTGCTTGGCTGTCCCCTGAACTGGATGCCAGGGCTGAAGCCAGAGCAGTCCAGCATCCATGCCATGCACAGTACTCCCCCCATGCACAGCACCCCACCCTGTGCACAGCACCCACACTGTGCATGGCACCCATGCCATGCACAGCACCCATGCGCAATTCTGCCACTTGGTGTCACCTGCTATAAAAAAGTCAGAGCTCTGAGATGTGCCCAGCAGAGCCCAACCTAGGCAGCTCCAGCCATGGGAGCAAGGCCACAGGGATGCTCCATGGCAGAGGTGCCCAGGGGGGACAGCAGAAGCATGGTGTGGTTTAGGGACTCCATGTGGTGGGCATCTGCCTGCCTCAGATCTTTAATTACATGGAAACATGCAATAAATTAAAGCCTACAAGGATGGGATAAAAGCTGACAGAGTCTTCCCCTCCATCTTCCTGTGCACCCCTATGGCTGACCAGGAGCTCCCTCGCCCCAGATACTTCACAGGTGGATGGTAGAAAGAGTCTGTGATGGGCGCATCCTGGCTCTGGGCATGGCTCCATACAAAGGTGCCAGCAGGAGATTGTGCTCCGCCTGGCATCTTGGGTCCCAGCTTTTCAATGGTGGAGGGTGACAAAGACCCATGGCTCCCTGTCCCTATGTCCAGGTCTTTGCCTCCATGCTCCCACTCCTGCTCCACCACAATCCCCCAGCACCAGAACCAAGCTGTGAAGCTTGGCCCTTGCATGTGCCTCTGTGCATGTCCCTGCTGCTCCCAGCCAGTGGGTGGGTTCTGAAGGAGTTTATGTGTCCCTCCATCACTTCATTGTGGGAACGGTCTTGGCATTTTGGCTGGGCACCCTGATTTACACCTCTTGGCTAGGGCAGGGCTGGTGTTGAGCCCCGTGCCTTGTGGGACTCCTCCATCGGAGAGCAGAGGCCACCCAAGCTGTCCTTGCAGAGTGGGTGCTTGGGGCAGCCTCTCCTGATGCTGGCCCTGGGGCCAGGCTGCGCTGTTCTGTGTGGAGCCCACAACCGCAGGAGGCATCACAGCGGGGGAGTGGGGCACCGGTGGGTGCAGCCCTGGCTGGGGACAGGGACCTGGGCTCTTCCTGCAGGGTGCTGGGTCCCCCTGTTCCAGAGAAAGGGGCAGTGAGAGGGCCCCATGCTCTGCTAAACGCTGGCACAGTGTGTGAAGGGACAGTGGTGGCACTGCTGGGGTACAGGACCCCAAAGGGTCACCAGCCTGCAATTGCAGTGGGGTGCAGCCAATGTATGCAAAACAGGAGTGGGGCCAGGCACGACCAGCACCAGTCCTGCACGTACCTGGTGTCCCTAGCAGGCAAGACACTGGGGACATGTCTCCTGCCACGTGCCATGGGGGTATGCAGTGGGGTGACAGCAAGGGGCTGGTGGAGGAGCTGAGATGAGGGTTTGCAGCCTCCTGGGCATTCTGAGCACAAAAGCTGGAAATGGCCTTGCTTTTAGTATTTAATGGTTTTTTTCCAATTAATTTTGCACTTCTCACCTGATTCCAGGTGGCCGCAGGCAGTGGGCAATGCAACCCGTGGGGAGGAAGAGCATTTTGGGACAGGGCTCCCTTAGAATTCAGGTTCCCATATACCCTGCGGCTGTTTGTGGCATGAGCTGGTGCTGCAGCTCCGTGTGGCTGCGGGTTTGTTGTGCCTTGCTTCAGGGCTGGGCTGGGCTGGAGGATTCCTCTGAATTATTTCCAGATGGGGATTAATGCTGCAAACTCAGTTTGCTGCAGGATAGATAAACAAACCAAAGCTCCTCTGGATGCTATTAATAAACTGCCTGCCTGCTGCTTCTGCCCCAGATTTGGGAACATTGTGGTCCTGGCTGGGGGTGCAGCCATGCGCTGCCTTCTGCCCTTGGAGCCCTTGGATTCCTCCCTGTTCCTAAATGGGATGGGAGTTGTGAGGCTGCGAGTGGAGGACAGTGTCTCTGCTCTGGGTCACCGCTCTGGGCTGTGAGTGGGATGAGGTGCTGCTGACTGTGTCCCCTGGTCTCCCAGTGTCCACTGAGCTCCACCAGGGACGGTGGGTGCTGGGAGGTGACACCTCTCCTCTCCAGCTTCTGCTGTGAGGCTTCAGGCAGCTTTGAAAACAGAGCAGGTGTAAACAGGGTGGAGGCAGACTTTGAGCCCTCTCAAGCCGCTGCTGCTATGCTGGGGTGTGGGTAAACAAGTTCTGGGCAGCTGCAGCCCAGCAAGCTCACCTTTCCCATGCTTTCTCATGTGGGGGCTCCTGGGTGTCTGCCAGCATGCATGCAGACATGTGATCCTGCTGGGGAGGAGGAAGGTGGGACTCACATCCCAACCCTTCTCATTTTGGCATGGCTTATGGTCTCCTGCCAGGGGCAAACAGAGCCTGGTCAAGGGTTGGGCTCAGCAGGGTGGCCCATGGCTCCCAGCAGAGCTCCTCATTGAGGACGTCTGGGCATGGTGGGCCGGCACAGAAGATAGGGTTAGACCTGCCGATTATATGATTTAAGCTTTGTCCCACCCCAGCCAGCTGCAGGGGTCCTGGGTCCATACACCCCTCTGTACATGGCTGGTAAGGCAGCACATCCATGGGGATGCCCTCTGGGGAGGATGGAAGCCAAGAGATGGGTCTGGTTTTGGTTTTTTCCAGCTCTCCAGCCTGCAGCACACACAAGCAGTTAATCCCAGGCTGTGCAGAGCTGGCCGCTTACCTGGCTGGAGCAGTGCCTGGCAGAGGGAGGGACGAGGGAACAGCTCTGCACCTTGCCAGGGCAGGCATCACTGCAAAAATATTTGCTGAAAAAAGTGCAGCTCCACCCCAAGGAAAACTGAGGCCAGAAGCGCAGCCCTCTCTGGGTTTGCACACGGAGGGTGGTAGCGAGCAGGGGAATGCGCGCGGCTGCAGGGAGTCGAGCACATCCACCTGCTCCCCTTACAACCAGGCACTGCCCAGCACCTCCACTTGGCACCGCCAGGCTCAACTGAGGGTGATGGGTAGGGATCGGTGGCTGAGCAAGGTGGCAGGCACTAGGGATCCTGTCCGCAGGGGAATCCCAGCACCGGAGGTCAGGGAGCTCTCGCCACCTCAGTGGGCAGCCATGGGCTGCTGGAAGGGCCCCAGCACCGTGCTGGCCTGCCTGCTTCTTCTGCACCCGCTGCCCTCGCCAGCCTGCCCGACTGCCTGCCGCTGCTCCTTGGGGGAGGTGGACTGCAGCGAGCATGCCCTCCGCAAGGTGCCACAGAGCCTGTCGACCAACACCATCACCCTATGGCTTGGCTACAACTTCATCACTGTGCTGGGGCCACGCTCCTTCCCTCCACTGCCGGGGCTGCTGCTGCTCAGCCTGCCCCACAACTGCCTGGAGCTGATCCACAGCCAGGCACTGGTGGGGCTCAGGGCGCTGCAGGAGTTGGACCTCAGCAACAACTACTTAACTGTGCTGAACCCTGAAACCTTCCTGCCCCTCACCAGCCTGGCCACGCTCAACCTGGGCAGCAACAAGCTGGCGGAGCTGGATCCTGGGGTGCTGCGTGCCCTGCCCCAGCTCCAAGTCCTCCTCCTGCAGGACAACCCCTGGGTGTGCAGCTGCGGCATCCTGCCCCTCTGGCGTTGGCTTAGCCACAACAGGGAAAAAGTGCAAGGTGAGTGCCCAGAGGACCGTGTCCCCAGGCCCCCCGCCCACTCCACACTGGCTGGTCACCCTGTTGAGGCTGAGGCAGGACCCAGCACCCTGGCTGCCAGCCAGCCATGGGCTTGCATTTTCAGTGCCCATGGGGGTACAGTGAGGTTCCCCAGGACCTGTCCTCAGGCCATGGCAGCTCCTGTGTCTGCTTGGCTGGATGCATCCCTGGGTCTGGTACCTGGTGCCCACCCTTGGTCTTTGGTCACCAGCAGGGATTGCCTGGACAGGAGGTCTGGGCAATGTCAGCACCCAGCGCTGTCCCCAGCAGTGGCACCAGTCCTGCCACGTTGAGGACAAGGCATACTAGACAATGGGCACCTGAGGGGGCAAGCAGAGCCTGGGTATCAGGGTGGGCATCACCACTGACCTTCTACGGCATCTCCAGGCCAGCTGCTCACTGCTTCCCACATCTGTCCCCTGGGAACCAGGCCCACCACCTTGCCTGCCCCATCTACTGTCCCGCCCCAAACCTATTTTCCAGTGCTCCCTTCAGCACTGTGCCCACCTCTCCATCCCATCCCATCCCATCCCATCCCATTCCCCGGGGTGCAGGACATAGATGAGTCCTGAACCCTCACTGCTCCCCTTCTTTGTACCCTGCCCTGGGCAGTCTTGGTCAACCTGGCCCATGTCCTCCTGCCCTGGTCCTGTCTGTCCCATACAGCCCTTCCATCCCCACCTGCCTTGTCCCAGCTGCCCAGTGTGCCCATCAGTGCTGCTTTTCTCTTCCAGAGAAGAGTTTGCTCCTCTGCAGAGTCCCAGAGCAGCTGAACAAGTATCCAATCATGGCCTTCGGGAATGAATCCTTCGGGCAATGTCAGGAGACCTCACTGTCCGTCAAGTACTACATCGCCTTCTTGATCATTGGACCATTCTCCTTCATGGCCAGCATCTTCTTCTGCACCTTCATGGGCTCCATCGTAGTGGTTTACCACAACCTGTGCAGGGAACCCCACTTCTGGGGGAGAACCCACATCTGCAGGTGCCGCTGTGGCAGGGTGACCAGGCTTTAGCCCTGGGCACGCTGTGGTCCATGCTCTTCTCCAGCTGTCTGCACTCCCCTGTTGCCAACATTTCCTTGTTGACTAGTGAGAGGATGCTCTGTTCCTGGGAATCGCTTTTCTTCCTCCTCCCAGAGTCCCCCAAGATGATGTCAAGTTCCCTCTGCCCCGCTGCTGGGGGGGTGCAGCCCCCAGCTCAGTCCCCCTGCAGGGCATGGTCTGACCGCAGCTGCTCTCAGTGTTTTGGGAGGCTCCCCCAGGCCACCCTCAGACCTGCACATCCCCTTCCTGGGGGTGGGGGGCATATGATCCTTCTCCTCCAGCTCACCCTGGACCTGCTGCCCAGGAGCCTCAGTGTGCATTTCAGGATGCACCATATGCCTCTGTGTGCCTTTTGGTGCATCCTGGGAGCCCCTGTGTGCATCTCAGGACACACCATATTCCTCTGGGTGCCTTTCAGTGCACCCCAGGAGTCTTCATTTGCCTTTTGGTGCAGCCCAGGAGCGTCTGCATGCCTTTCAGTTTGCCCCAAAGACCTCGAGCCTTTGGGTGCCACCCAGCATTCTCCATCTGCCATTCAGTGACCCCAGCAGCCTCAGTGTGCCATTCTGTGCCCTCAAGACCCCTTGGCTTGGCTTTTTCTGCATCCAAATGCCATCTGTTGGGCTTTCTGTGTCCTGACAGGCTTTGGTTAGCATTTTGGTGCACCCTAGAGCTCTCCATGTGCCTTTTGGTGCACCTGAAGATCTCTGGGTGCTTTGGGGGTACTCCAGAGCCTCCCTGGGACTTTCAGAAAGCCCCAGACCCCTCCATGGTGCTGCCAGGACAGGGCAGGTTGCACAATGTTTCTTTTGATTTTTTTTTTCCTTGAGACAGAGCTGCTGGTGCTGAGAAGGCTCAGCCAACAACCAAGACCTAGGGTGAGGCTGAGGTTTAGGAGGAGGGTTGGAAAGAGACAAAGCCTCAAGCTCTCACTGATGTGGTTTGGCAAAGGTGCTGCCAAAGGATGGGTGAGGCTGCATGGTGGCTGCTCCCCTAATAGCTTTTCCCCTAGGCTAAAGCTCATCCAAGGCCAAGGTCTAGGGTTAGCTCAGTGATGGGAGTGGAGACAAAAAAGCCCATGTGGATATACAGTACAGAGCTTGCAGCCCTTGCTGCCACCTCACTTCCCATTGCCCACAAAAAAGGGGCTGGGGCTGCCCCTGCATCTCCTTGCCCTGCCACCTCCTGCCCTTCCCTGCGGAAATGCTTCTCCACTGCATTCATGGAAATGTTTAGTGAGTGTAGTGGGAGATGGCCTGGAAGGAGTTGAAGCTGTGCTCCAGAGGAAAGCACAAGCTGGGGTGACAAAAGCATCTCTCAAGGAGGAGCAACAGCCCTTTCTGGCATGAGTTCTTACCTATTGCAAGGCAGTAAGAGCCACAATGAGATGACTGTGGCCACCTGTTCACTCAATCTCTTGCCCATGCAAGAGCTGCAGGACAAGGCAGCGATGCGGCAGGGGACAATGCATCCTTTGGCAAGGTCTTTGCAAGTATTAAATAAATCATGCAGAGAACAAACCAATATCACCTCAGCTGTGGCTTGCTCCCATTTTTATTTTCAAGAGAAACCAACCCAATGTGCTGCCACACTGCTTGATTCTCACTCGGCTCTTCCTGCGGTGCCTCTCCCCAGGGAGGGGTGCGAGGGCTGCATGGAGCTGGTGAAAGCAGCAGCTCCTCCAGTGCTACCAGCCTGGCACCCGGGATGGCTGCAGGACCTCTGCCAGGATCAGCCCCCTGCATGGAGCCTTTCCTAGGAGCAATCCCAGCTATCCCAGACCCTCTCTAGTGACAGCATTCTGTCCTTCCTGAGAAGGCCTGGGCTTCCCATTTGGAGCTAGAACCTCACTTGCCATCCTGCATGGCCACCTGAGCCCCACTCCTCCCAGATCATCCTGAGCCTGAGACACCCATGGAGGTTGGGCTGGTGGTTTCAGCACATGGGGGGCATGCTGTGAATGAGTGATGTTGCTTCATTTCAGCCCACGGGAGCTGCCTCTCTGTTTTCCCTTGGGGCACCTCCCTGCAGGTGGCCTGATGTCTGGGGACTTCCCTAGATGCCTTCATCCCTACAGTTGTTCCTCTGTTCCCAAAGGCCAGCCCCACTGACAGTGCCCCATGCTGGCTCCCAGGAGCTGGGAAGCACGGCAATGGCAGGGGACTGTTTTCCCTTGGATGGAGGTGGGTGAGAGCCAGCTGGCATGGTGCTAGCATTTGGACAGATTCAGACTGCCCCTGGCTCCCTGCTGCCAGGCCTGTCCCCCTACACTGGCTGTTCAGGCTGTCCATCAGCCTGGCATCGTGGAATGGTGATGCCCCTTCCCTCCTGGTCCTCCCTGCAGCTCCTGACCTTTCTCCCTGCTGACTTCTCCATCCCTCCCCATCCCTCCACCTTTTACTGTTTGCAAACCCTGCAGCAGTGCTGGGTGAGGCTCTGATTCAGCATGGGACTCCCTGCCAGCTTTGCCAGAAGGCAGAGATGGAAAGAGGCACATGGCACTGGAATAAACCACTTCATGATCCAGTCTAGACTTTACTTAGCTTTTGCAAAAACTTGGTATTAATGTTACATAGATGTATAAAGTAGAATGGGTCCAATTTCTCAGCTGGAGTGAGATGAACTTCATGGAGCCAGTGCAGTCAGTGGGATGATGCTCACAAACGTCAGCTGCTATCTGAAAATCCTGCCTGCAAAGGCTGCTGACCCTCAGGGGGAAGCCCCATCTGTTCAGCTGGGGCAGAGAGAGGGCAGTTCATGCTGCTGGGGCTTGGTACCAGTTGCAGGTGGTTTTTCCGCCTTTGCAGGAGGTGGGATGCGATGTTGCCCATGTGTGTGCTGTAGCGGCTTATCACCAGCCTGGCTGGTGCCAGATGCTTCCCCGGCACTGGTGTCTCTGCACTCGCTCATAGCGCCCATGGGGAGGGTGCTCAGGGATGTTGACACATGGGCACATATGCCTGAGGGAAGGAAGCTGTGGGGAGGAACGGCATAGGCCTGTCTCGTTTGGTTCCCTTCTCCTGAACTGGGATCCAGTTTCCACGTCTCCAGGTTCAGGCAGATGCAGACACGTGAACTGGGGCTTCAGGGCTGCCGTAGGAGCTGCTGGCAAGCTTGAACTGGAGGTGAGCGTGGCAGGAAAGCTGCCAGCACCTGCTGCAGTGCGCTGACACTGTAGGCACCGCAGCACACAGCAAGCCACAGCTGGCCAGCAGCACCTCTCCTTGCATTGCTGGTGCTGAGGCAGTGTGGAGCTTGCCTAAAGGTCAATGCAACCATCCAGATCCATTTGCTGTGGAGGTGTTCCTGGCCAGGAGAGCCATGGTGTGAGAGCTACATGCTGGCCACAGCCAGGTCCTGGGGATGTCTTCTGTGCAGGAGAGGTGGGGAGCCAAGATCTTGGCTGACAGCATACTATGAGCTCCAGAGCATCACGTTTAGTGCAGCAGCATGGGCTGCAGGGCTTGGAGCACTCCTGCTGCAAACGGACCATGTACAGGAGCCAAAGTCACAGCCACGGGCTGATGGGAGGGAGGAACAGGGGGTTCATCCCCTATGAAGAGCAGAGCACACATCTTGCAGCCCCTGCTGCAGAGGCGGGGATCACTCGGCATAGCAGGATGAACTGCCTTGGCTGCTCCAGTCGCTCAGGACCACAAGCACATTGCACTGGAGCCCTCCAGGGTGGTGGGCAACGTGGAGCACATGGCTGAGGGCTGTGTGTGTGCTGAGAAGCCTGAAGCCTGCAAGGTGAAGCGCATGTTTGTAGTCTGGCACCAGCTCTTCCCTGCTACCATGGGAGAGCAGGCACCATGTGCCTTTTGAAGTCCTTTCGCCTTGCACGTAGCCAGTCAGTGGCAATACTGATTAGCAACAGCACTGTTTGGAAGCAATTATCTTTGTACAGTGAAGTCCAAACCATGTCCTGGTTCTGCCATGCATTCTGGGGCATGAGCATGACAGCAGGCCTAGGAAGGGAGGGAGATATACAATGAAGTCACTGTGTGTGGATGAAGGATGCTTTCCTCCCATCTCACCCAGAAGAACCCATCAGTGTCCCTTGAAAGGCAGTCCTGGCTGTGCCTTCCTACTGTGTTGGGCAAGGACTGATGGCCCTCAGGGAGAAGGTCACACCACAGTGCTGACTGAGGGGTCGGAGAGGTTGAGCTGGCCAGTGATGTCGGTGGGATGATATTGCTGCAACACACAAATACACAGACAAGAAGAAAGAAGCGTTAGGCAGTTCTGGCACTTGCCCCCACCTCTACTTACATCCCATGTGTCCCTACAGGATACTCTTGGGGGTGATGCAACAGCCTGAAACCTGCTGCTGGTTGAGGTCCCCTTCCCAACACAATCCAAGCATGTGCAGAGGTCATTGCAGACACTCTCCAAGCACCCTACAGCTGGGCAGGGAGGACACCCAGCAGTGCGGCGCAGCTTCTGCAGAGTGTGGCAGCCACGTCGCCTGCTGAGTGAGCCCCTTTCTGGTCTGGGAGAGCTACAAGACAAAGGTTGTGACTCATCAGCCCAGCCCACAGCTGAACCTGTGTTTGGAGGGTCTGGCTGGGTTTCAGCATCTCTCTGGTGCTAGATCAAGCTGTGCTTTGAGGCCAGGGCATTTCACTTCCTTGCTTGAATGATTCTGCTTTGACTATCCTTTCATGCAGGTGAGATGTGCAGTGTGGTTGACTTATGATAAACTGTGGTGTCAATTGCTAATGTGAAAGTACAGCCTGTGTTAGGGATGTGGCCTGGATTCGGGGTTCTGCCCTCTGCACTCCTTGCGGATGGTGGGGCTTGACAAAAGCTCCCTAGGAGAGACCTCCCCAGCCACAGTCCCACCAGCAAGCAAATGGGGAAAGCAGAAATACCCTTCAACAGGCAAGAAAAAAAAAGTCCTTCCCCTCAGGCAGGGATTTACAGCTGGGCAGTTATTTTCTTCCTTCCTCCTTCCATACTCCCTTCCTCTCCCAGTTCCCCTCTCTTAACTCCAGACCCTGAACTGGAAGCCCTGCTGCAAGAGTGGGTGGCACGGAGCATCTTGCGTTGCTGTCTGGGGACCTGAATCGGTGCTGGGGCAGGAAAGGGTCTCGTGTGCTGCAGCGCAGACCCTCTCCAGTGACATTTGCCTGGCCCTTGCACCATGCTACCCAGGAGGGCTGCCATTTTGCTGGGCTCCTGGGGGGGCTCCTCAGTGATGGGATTTTACCTGTCTTGCGTTGGTCAGTGGTGACTGTGGCCCCCATGGTGCTGCTGGTGGCTCTGGCACTGTGGCTACCCTGTGTGGCTCTACACCCTGCCTCCTGTCACGGGGAGGTCTGGGGTTCCCCTAAGCATTGCATGGGGTCCTCAGGGCTGCCCTGCTCTGCCCAGTTTTGTGATTCACCAGGACCCCTCAGTGGGGAGCTGCTCAGGCAGGGGCAGGAGCCAGCATGCTCCTGTCTCTCTGGTACATGTGCTGGGGATGTACTGACACCCAGGGAGCATCTCATGGGATCATTCTTTCATTTAGGGAACTAGCTCATATTAAAATGGAGCCTTTGAGAAACTGCTTGCTATGGCCTTGCTTTGCTAAGTGGCAACACCATGGCCGTCACCCGTTTGCACAGGGAACGACTGAGGCGATCCTGAAGTCGCTCTGCCGCCCTGGGGGGAGCTTTTTGTGGCTATTCATCAGTCCACCAGAAAATGCCCCTCTCTCCCCAAAATGGGTGCAGCTGCCCCCTCCTTCTGAAAAATTAGGATTCCAGATAAATGCAATCTTTCCTTTCCATAGCAAAATGGCCGGGAGGCATGTGCTCATGGGCTGGGGCTTGATCCCCACAGGGAGGAGAAGCGACTGGGAAAGGGAGAGGCTGGGTGACTCACTGGTGGAGAAGAAGGAGGAACTTAAGATATGAAAAGGAACGGGCAGAAGAAAAGTCCTTTGTTTAATATCCTGCCTGATGCAAGCGGGGGTAGAAAAATGATGTGTGCATGTGTGTGTGTGTGTGTGTGTGCCTCGGTGCATGTGTACGTGTGGCTGCTGCAGTGGAAAGCTGGAGGTCTAGCAGGGCAGGCTGGGGCGTTCTGGCCTCGCTGCACAGCTCTGGGGGTGGGAAATGGTAAAATAACCAAATGAAATGGGGAATCTGGCCAGAAAAATTAAAATACAAGAGCATGGCTTTTGATTTGAAAGCATATCTCCTCCAATCACAGAGTTATCACAGGGTAACATTCTCATTTACTTTTTTTGTGTAGAGTTCATGCATTCAATTTTTAATAATAAAAATTTTAAAAAAAGGAAAAGAAAAGAAAGCAAGAAAACTGTCATATCAAAACTATGTTAAAGTAGAACTAATGCTAGAAGCACATATCAGTAATTTAGGGTAAATCATGTTACAGGGATGGTGCAATTATCCCCAAACCAAACATTATAAAGCCAAGAAATTAATCAATATTAACTGTAGAAGAGACTCAAACATGTTAAGGTATGGAAGTGAAGTGAAGGCACCAAAAACTTTAAATGATAACCAGGAAGAAAATATAGACAAGAACTTAATATGTCTTTAAAAATGACTTCAACCTAATCTGGGCTCAAATGGTAGTCCCTGGCTGGTGCAAGATTTTCCGGAAGAATTTTGGGGTTTGGTTTTTTTTTTGTAATTAAAAATTAGCATTCCAGCTAAATGCTTTGCCAGTAGAAAACATCAACTTTCCTTTAAAAAAAAAAAAAAATTAGTTGTCTTTGACCTACATTTGGTTCTTTTGGGCCAAAAACTAGGTTCTTTTTCAGCCAAGGAGTGTTTGGCTTTGGGACGGCTGATCCTTCACTGAAAAGGTGACCTTTTCCGTGAACTCCCTCGGTTCTCAACCAGCTCTGTCACCATCCCCATGGCTACAGGGTGAGCATCGCCTTGCAGCACCGGGCCCTTGCTTGGCGATGACGTGGGACGTGTCATGCTGTGTCTGGGGGGGGACGCCCGCGGACTGGCAGTGTGACTCTGTAGGGGTTGATGACGGCTGCAGTGGCGGAGGCTAAGGGACCTGTGCACCTCGTTACATGTCTGTACAAAATGTGCCGGCTCGGAAGGTGTCTGTGTGGTTTATGCATCTCACATGGCTTCTGTGGGGTTGCAGTATCGTGGGTGGCTGCGATGGATGGCAGTACGTCAGCTCTACGAGTGCTATTCGAGTTGCAGGAGCTGCCTATGGGGAACACATGCATCTCCTCCTGGGGCGGTGGGGATGATGTGCCGCGGAGAGGCTGTGCAGCTCGGGTGATGGTGGGCGCTAGGACGTTCAGAGTGGGGTGGTAGCTTCCCAGGGCTGTCTTGGCTCCATGGTGCCAGCCTGTCTCTCTGGCACTCCTGAGGGACCATTCTGCAGGGCTGCAGAGCAGAATCCATTTTTAAAACTCCCGACAACGAAAAGGAAAGAAGCAAGGCCACCAGGTTTGCATCTTTCGCTCACTAGCCAGGAGAGCCCATGGGGCTGGGGTCAGTCTGGCCTTCCAGCCCCATGGGCTCTCAAGCCTTGCCCATCTGAGACCTGGTGTGTGCCCACAGCTCTGCCAAGCGTCATGAAACAGAGCACCTCACTGCTTTCTTGTCTTGACAAGGACCCCAGGCAATGTGTCCCAGCATTCTACATACTCATGGGGCCTTCCACAGCAGGAGGGCATTGGGGTCTCTGAGCCAGGGCTGCTGCATGGAAGTGGAGGGCACCAAATGGCAGGCTGTGACATGAGCTGTTGGCAGCACCCTCCCGCTGGCTGCTCAACCTGCAGAGCAATCAGCAGGTCTGCCCAACATCACAACAAAGCTTGCTCCACCATGGACCTCCTGCAATAGCCGGACCTTGGACCTGCTAGCCTCCATCTTGGCCACATTGGCTTGGATGTTGACCCCACTAGCCTGTTCTTGACCCAACTAGCCTGGTTCCCTGGGGAACGTGACCTGGGACCCCGGCCACATCACCCCATGGCAGGCAGAAGACTGCAACAGGCTTCCTGGGCAGTGGGGCATCGTTGCTCATAGCTGCCTTGCAGATGCAGCTGCCACCAAAGCAGGGGCCATCTTCTGGGATGAGTGGGGCCATCTCCCTCCACAACTCACCTGTGAGCAACGTGCCAAGATGAGCATGGCTGGGACCAGAAGCACAGGGAGCCCCATACTGCGCTGGTCCCCACTGGGTGAGGGAAGGGGAGAGCACGGCTCCACTGCTCGCCCATGGGACCTATGGTGCAGGTGGCCCCTGGACCTGGTCAGCTCAGGGCACTGGGGTGCTCCTACCCTGGGGCAGAGAGCACTGTGGAGTGGTGTGGCATAGGGTGGATGCCACACCATGGAGCAGGATCAGGCCCAGGATGCTTCCCCAAAGAGGGAGCAATGTGGGAGGTACCAGGAGTGCCACACGCCAGCTGCCCCATTGTTCCCGGGTTCTCCCCCTCTCCTGTGCCCACTGTGGGCACCAGTCCTCCCAGGTGCCCATTGCACTGTGATGCTCCTGTTCTCCCAGGACATGACCCCTTCGTTTCCTAACTGTGGAGTGGTTCAAACACAGCAAAACATGGGGGGTCTGCTCAGGACATGCTGAGGGTCCCCCCAGCAGATCTTTCTGCAATATTTTCTCCCCTTTTTTCTGTGCATCCCACCTGTGCCTCCTCCTCCTCACTCTTCCCACCTTCTCCTGCTTGCACCATCCACCCCATTGCTGTCTCCTCTCCCCCCATCAGGGCTCAGGCCACCAAGACACAACCTGCAACCTTCCTGTGGAGCTGCTTGGGGGGTGCAGCAGTGGGGAGGGGGGGACCCCAGACATGGGGGTAACACTGGGACAAGGTGCTATCCAGGGAGCATGGAGGCAGTGCAGGAGGTGACAGGGATGCCCGTCTTCCCTGCGGGGTATGGGGGATGAGTGGGGAGAGTGTGGGTCCCCCCCATGACTGCCAAGCTTCAAGGTGACAGTGAGAGAAGCACTGTGTGTGAGACAGTGGCAGCCGAGCCCAGCCCAGGGCTCAGCTGTCCCCAGGGCTGTGTCCCAGGGGTGCTCCAGGAGCTTCTCAGGATGAAGCCTGCATTGGTGTCAAAGGCAGCCACCTCCATTTTGCATACAGAGCCATGGCCCTGAGAACCCCTGCAATACCGCATGCTGCTCCCCGAGGCACCCCAAGCCTGTGACCGGGGACAGGCCACCCCACCATGGGGGGCCTCATCTCCCCATCTGCCACCGTCCCCCCGTCCCCACCATGCCTTGTGCCTTGGGCAGCCTGGTGGGGAGCCTGCTCTGAGCAACCCAGGGCAGAAACCCGCCGGTCACCCCAGGGAGGCAATTTCAGCAAGCCCATCACACTGGGAGGTCGGGCAGCAAAACGCAGCGGCCACCGCCACACGAGACAACAGAGTAGCCACAGTGCAGAGTGTCATACAACAGACGGCAACATGCAGAGGAACACCGGCTCAGTCCGACAGACCAACAGCCCAACCTGACGCTGAAGAGTGTCTGAAGCTCCAGCACGAGCAGACATGTTTGCACATTTGGAAACAGCTGGCTTTAGAGGCAGCAATTTGGAAATTTTCTCTGGTTATGTGAGAGCAGTTTTACTCCGAGGCAGAAAGCACAAGTTTGAACCAAGGTTGGGTCTTTAACAACCTCCTCTTTCAAGCCTTTGTGTCTCTTTTCTGGAGCTGCATTACTGCTGACGATAACCAGAGACAGCTGTCACTCCTGTGCCGAGGACTACATCCCGAATGCTAATCATCACAAACAAAAATCACATGTAGAGAATGTGACACGCATGGCTCTCAGTGAGGTGACACGGTGCCCAAATTAAATTGGGGTGATCATTTTTAGGCATACAATGACAAACAGGTACAGGAACAGTCAGGAACAGAAAAAAAAAAAAGTCATCGGTTTCAAGTCAGCACCGGTAAGGTGAGCGAAGCACAGAGAGGAACATCAGAAATCATCCAGGCAAAAAGAAAAAAAAAAAACAAAACAAAAACTTGGTTGCATCTCCCAACTCATCACAGGACTCCAAGCCACCTCCTGCCTGCCCTCCAGGATCCCAGCATCCTTTCAGGTACACGGGATGACTGACTCACTGACTCACTGACTGACTGGTGACGAACATGAGCTATGCATGTACACTGGCAGCTTCGGGATGGGTGTGTGGCAGTCGATGGGATGGCAGAAGAGAGAAAGAGAGAGAAAGAGAGAGGGCAGAATTGTTCTTCTTCCTCTTACCGTATCCTTGGAGGACCTACGTCTCTTGAAGCTGGAGGCCAGGGTGGAGGTGATGGACCTAAAAGTGGCTTTCTTTTTAGGGTCAGGTTCTGCTCTACCACTTTTTCTATCCTAAAATGAATATGTATAAGTGATTAGATCTCTAGTGTGTTGTTGGAAACACTAAATCTATTTGAATACTGCCCCATGTCATGTCCTTCATTTAGGTGAGAAAGCTACTGGAGGTGTCCTGTCACTCCCAGTCCTCCAAGGGCCTCTGTGACCCACGGTTACAGCACGGCCACCACACTGCTACAGCTATGGAGCCAGCCTCGCATCTGGAGTGCTGTAAACCCCTCTGGGGAGTAGCCCTGCTCTCCTGGGTGTCTGCGTCCAGGCCGGCACAGCTGACCTCGCTTCCTGGGGATGCTCTGCCTGGTGCCCTGCCCCTTGCTTCCACCGCTAGCCTGGCTAGACCGAGAGGTGAGATGCTGCACCTACCACTAAAAAAAAATTGCTCAGGACCTTTTCTGAGGCTGAATCTTAGTGCCACGAGAGAGAGAGGACTGCATTGAAAGAGAAGTCATTGTATGAATATTCTGTAAAAAAATGTATTCAAAAATTTAAATGATGCAGTTGTGCAAAGCCGAACGTGGTTGTTGTTGTTAGGGTTTTTTTTTTCCAAAGTAAAACAGGTTAAAAAAGGAAACTGGAAGAAAAAGAAAAGGAAAAAAAAAAGGGAAAAGAAAGGGAGGAGGCAAAGCGTTAGCACTATGATGTCATCAGGGTCGGAATGAACTCAAAGAGAAACAGAACTGAAAAATGTAGCCATTGGTGTTAGCGAGTCGGACCTGGTTAGCGCAGGCTGGGAGCACCAGCCACCATGGTGCGGGGGCAGCGAGCCGTGGGGACCAGCCGCGCTCTGCGGCGGGCGCTGAGAACGATTCCTCCCCAATTGCTTTCGTGCCAATGAGTGTGACCTTTCCGACGGGGGACGGAGTGACCAGGTCTGGCTCTGCTACTGCACGGGGGTAACCAAAATGTATCCCGCTGGTGCGTAGAGCATGCTCGGGGATACATTTGCTCCTCCTTCTCAGTTCTCTCTTTTGCGGACATGCACAAACGGAAAGGAAAGCAAGATGAATGGAATGAAATGTCTTTTTCTTCCATGGCATCTCAGGAAATAGCCATGGCAAAACTGTGATCCCAAAAACCATTATTTTTGTTTGTTTGTTTTAACAAATAAATCTTTCCACTTGCCTACCTTCTAGCAATGTACCAGATACTAGTGCTCTGACGTTTCCTCCTGTGGAAAAGTCTTACAATGTCAAACGGCTCTTTACCATGAGGCTGTTCACCCCCACAGGGCAGCATGCTTTGCTCACAGTCCCACAGACTCTGCCCAAGGACCCAGTGCAGTATTTTCTAGAAGGTTGGCAAGTGAAAAATGGCAGTGCGACTAGTGTGCTCTGTCCCAGCAGCCTTAAACCCCTCGGTGCTGCTGCTTTTTGGAAGCAACGGGAAAAAAAAAAAGAGAAAAAAATAGAGAAATGGCTTTTCCAAGACTCTTATCAGTGAACTGAACCCAGTGAGCTCTCAGGATACAGCAGCCCGGCCTCATGCTTCCCCTCACTGCTCTCGGGCAGGTCGCCTCCACCCGGGCAGCCCACCTGCACGCCCCAGCCAGTGCTGCTCCCGCAGGACCACTGCTCCGGGCTCATTTTGGGGTCCCCAAGCCTTGTTCTCTCTCTTTCATTCACTGGCTCTGCTGCAAATGGCAGTCTCCTTTAGTTGGCTAAAGGATCTCCTGCACTTTGAATGCTGGTGTGCTTCTCCAAGGAAGAAAAGCAGCCCGGGCAATTCAGAGAGGGCCTCCCGCTGCCCTAAACTGGGGTTCGGGGGCACTGTGGGGCTCAGCCCCAAAAGCAAGGGGCTAAGGGAAGTGTGAGGCTGGTGGCCCACGTGGGCCTACAGCTCAGTATCACTGCCAGGCACCACTGACCCTCCCGGGCTCCCCTGCCTGAGTGGCACGGAGGTGTTATAGGGATGGGAGAAGCCAGGGAGAACAATGGCCCCATGGAAGGGGCCCAGGGGAGCCTTGGCGCTGACAGGCGCTGGCATTGCTGGCTCCCGTGTGTCTCTAAATGACAAGAGCACGCACCACCTCTTTTTGGAGTCAGTCCCTGGCAGGACAAGGACTACCATACTCCTGGGGAGTGGGCAGGGAGGGGGAGGCAATGGAAACCATCCCTGGAGCATTTCTGTACCTGAGCACCAGGCAGTGTTGCTCAGTGGCAGCAGATTAACCTTCCTGTCTGCTGGTGAGTGTGGCCGGAGCCTGGCAGCAGGGCAAAGCACCTGCAAAGGGACATACACTGGCACTGCCTGCTCAGCCAAGGTAAGACATGGCTCCAGCACATGGTCACCAGCAGAGCCAAGTCCCCGTCTCAAGCACCGCTGGGGGTGTTTGGGCCAGGTCTCTGTCCCGGTTGGAGCTGTGCACAACAACCCCCGGGACAGACGGCATCGGCCAAGGGCAGCTACCAGGGACAAGGCAGGGACCCTATCCTACAGCTTGCTAGGCGCCCAGTAACCCTGGCTGGAGTTACTGGGGTGCAGGGTGGGGGACAGAGGGCCCCATGCTAATCCACAGCTCTGCATTCACTGATTTGGTGAAGGAATGGAAAACGCACCTGTTGGAGATTTGCTCTAAAAACGGTTTGTCCTACCTGCAGGTTTTTCCTCCACACATTAACGGCTGCAAACGCCAGCTGCATCTGCTTCCTCCGCGCGTCCTTATGCCTTTTGTAAGCTATTTCTATGAATATTAAAAATATCCCGGCAACAATACCTCCAGCCACCAGCATAAACACACCTGAAATAAGCAGGAAAGTTACAGGGGGCAATGGAAATTTCACCATGACACACACTTCATTTCTTCTGTATCACACTCAGCAACAGGCGCATCTGCCAACCCAGGGTCCCCTTGGCCCCCCGCCATCCCCCCACAGTCCTGGAGGGGCTGGTGAGGGGAACCCAGCAGAGCAGGGCAGGTGCTGCAGGTTGGGCACCCGCGGTGATCGACAGAAAGGTGATGGGATGCTGGATGTCTGTGCAAGCTCCTGTCGGTTGGGCACAGGGCACTGGCTGTGCTGCAGCGGTGCTGGGGGCAGGCACGGTGTGCTGGGTGCTGCACCGAGCACCAGGGTAGACCCCGTCCCCTGGGGCTGTAGGGTCGTTTGCACCAGAAGACCAGCTCTGGTGCTCCTGTTTGGCTCATCGTGAAGGACAGAGCTCTCTGCGCTGTCCTTGGCCAGCTGCAATCCTTGAGGCTGATATTTTGGGAGTGGTGTCTTGAGAAGATGGAGCAAAGTGCTCTCTTGGTGCTTCTGCCCTGGCCCACCATGTTAGTGAGGATGGGGTCCCATGAGACAACCCTCATCCTGTGTCACCACACTGGCTGGGTGAAGGACCGGCAGCACCGCATCACTGCAAAGGGAGACCCTGTCTGGGGGAACTCGCATGCTTTGCAAAGGGGGATCAAGAAAAACCCCCTCTGTATCGATTATCCTCCTCCTGCCCACTGCTCAAGGCCAGCTGGGACTTGCTCCTCAGGGCTGGGGGGCTGCCCCTCACCGCCAGCTCCCTCTTGTAGCAGGGTCCTCGCTCGCCTCTGCGGCCGCTATTGCCTCCCCTGTGGTGCTGCTCCCCTCTCTCTGCCTTGGCGACAGCTCTGATTTCACTGTGACAGCCGCAGTTTGGCCAGAGCAGAGGGAGGGGAGCAATGTTCAAAGCAAGACAGCCCCACCGATGAGAAAGCCACCCCAGGGAAGGTGGGGGAAGCTTTGTGGAGCTGTTTTGGACAAGGTGGGTTTGGAGCCCCACACAGCAGCCTCCCAGCGCTAGGAAAGCACAAACCCAGAAGAAGCAGAGCTTTGGCTCGAGAGGAGTGCCCCGGAGAAGAGAATGTCTTGAGCGAAAGCAGGCTACCCAGCGAAGAGGAAGAAAGAGGTTTGCAGAACAAACCTGCCATATTTTCAAAGGTGAGTGTTGCTGGGGCATTGCTACGGGAATCACACTCCTGATACCTCACCCAAGTCTTGTCCAAATCCTCCATGAAGCCGTTCTCATGGGACCTGAAAGCACAAGGAGACAGGACAGAGTAGTCACTGGGGACCAGCTGCAGGCAGCTGGGGCACATGCTTTTTGTGCTTTCATGCCCTCTGTCCTAGGGCTCCGCACTTGCCTGCAGCCTACAAGCACACAAACCAATGATATGTGTGTGTACACACTTGTGTGTGCATGCCTGGCTGACTGCATGTGTGTGCACACGCATGTACATGTATGGTATTTGCATAAAGAGAGTGCGTGTGGCCTGTCTGCAGTGGCTGTCTGTACTGCATGTGTTCACATGCTGCCCTGGTCACAGCCAGTGCTGCCATGAGCCACATGCACGGTGCAGCAGGTACGAGGAGGCACCCACAGCTGCGAGGTGCCACTGCCCCATGTCTGAGAGCCAGAGAGCTGGCCAGCTGCTGCCAAAGAGAGCCTTGTGTAAGCTCAGTTCCCAAGGGAAGGGATGGAGCTGATGGGTGTAGGCAGGGCTCAGAGTGGGCTTGGAGAGAGGCTGCAAGTAGTTGACACGAACTACATCCCTGGTGCCCTCCTATGCAATCTCCCCACCTGCCAGGGCCACTTGGGAGCTCAGGCAATGCTGCAGCCCAGTCCTCTCTGGTGATCACCAGCACCCTCTAGAACAGGGCAGGGGCTAAACTGCTGCCGGGCAGCTCCCTGCTGTGCACAGTGAGGGCTGGGACTCCCCAGCAACCTGGTGTCACTATTTGGGAGGAAACAAACCTTGTCCCCACAGTACCTGTCTGTGCCTGAACAGCTAGTGGGGATGGAGGTGGGCACAGAGCACACGTCCCACCATGCGTCCCTGTGCTTTCATCCCTCTTGCTCCTGGCACATCCCCACTACCTTCCTGGGCCACCTGTAGCCCTTGGCTTCCCCGTCCTCTCCCAGGAGGACACCAAGGGCTCCTTCTGCCTCTCCAGGCTTCTTACATTGTTGTCCCAAATCCCATCTGTCCTGCTGCCACCCATCCCCATGGTAAGACCATCCCACAGATGGGGTCTCATGGCTCCCTACATTACCCTGGGTCCTGCCTGTGTCTTCCACATCCTGCCCATCCTCTCTCTCAGGCCCTTCATCTCTGCATCTTGGGCAGGACCCTGGTGGCTCCTGACCCTGTCTCTCCATAAAATGTATCTCACATGTCCCCCTCCCTCTACTTGCTGCTTCCCAGCTACCTGTTACTCCATCACCACATTCTTCTGTCTGCAGAGAGTGTGGCATTTCTAAACTAATACAAGGAAATCCCTTTTTACCTATAGTATCAGATTGACTTGTGGCATCCCACACTGCAGTCTAATGCTGGTATAAAAGCCTTAGTACTGACATATCTCTGCCTAACAGGAATAGCCAGAGTTGAAAGAAAACCCCCTGGAAGATCAAGCCAGGGCAGTGCAATGCTGTTGGCCAGGCTGAGCTCACAGGGTGAAGTGGGGAAATGGCAGCACCCCTGCTTGCTGCTGCAGCCCGCGCCCTGCTCACAAGGACCTGGTCCTGGATAGTCCCAGGGCTGCTCTCTGCCAGCTTTGCCTACACTCCTGTGGCTGAGCACAGCTCCTGCTCCCTGCCCTGCTCTGCTCTGCCCTCCCACCAGCTGGGTGCTGCTTCCCCAACCCTGCAAGCCAGAGCTGGGGCTGTGGATGCCCACCCCGGTCACTCAGGCACATCCCCTTCATCAGGAGTGACATGGCACCCCCACAGCCCCTGTCCCTGCAGAGGGTTTGAAGGGTAGGTTGGCAGTGCCTGGCATGAGGCTACTTGCATGCTAATACATGCAGCATTAGGGGCAAGCCCCATGCCAAGAGCTGTGTACGGACTTGAGGATGGCCAGGGAGACATTCTGCTTCCACGGGCTGTCCTTGCGCATCCCGATCCCAAAGCCGGAGCGGAAGAAAAGCTCCCCCGTCGTCACCAGGTCACACTTCTGGGACGCTTCGAACTCCAGCACTGCTGAATCCCAGATGAAGGCGTGGAGCTTGCTGGACACCAAGAGAGGACAGGCAGGTAAGGTTGGGCAGCCCAGCTTGTCTGCAGCCACCGTGGGTGCTGTGAGGGTGCTCCCAGACCTAATTTAAGCACTGGTTAGCACCACCCTCCTCCCAGCAGGGTCTGTGCTGCTGGGAGGCAAAAGGCTTGGCAAAATTTTGGAAGAGTGTGAGTGGTTTACATGGGATTTGAAACCACCCAGCCTTGCACAGAAGCAAGCGCAGAGGCCAGAAAGGGAGGCCACGGCCAGGGCCAGGGCTCCAACTGTGCCTTTCCCTATGCAGACCTTGTGCTCTCCATCCAGAGACCTGGTATGCACTAGGACTAGGAACTACCCAGCACCAACTGGGCAGGTCCCATCAAGCCATGCTTTGACTGCAAGTCCCTCCAGGCTTGCATAAGCCCTGCTTGCTCTGCCAAACTGCAGATCCCTGAAACTCTTCCGAGCATGGCCAGGCAACGTGCTGGCCCCACTCACTTGTCTCTCACTGCCTGGATGGCTTCGGCAGCACTCTCATAGTTGTGCTTCTCCATATGCCGGTACATGGTGCTCAGCTCCACCTGCCGTCGGAAGTAGATGTCCACCGAGCTCTGCTTCACCGTGGCGTAGATGAACTTATCAGAGGGGTTGCGCAGCTGAAAGGCAAGGGCAGAGCTCCTATTTCTTCTGTCCTTCATCAACCAAACTGGCTCACCCCAAAGCTTGTTTCCTAGTTTCCCATCTCCTTCAGGGACCTGTTTCCCAGAGAAGACCTTGATCTCCTCAGCAGAGCTGAAGATACCATGGGGCAGTGGATTCTCTGGGACCATGGTGGTGGGGCAGGGGATGCTATGGGACAGGGACACTGTGGCACTGAAGATGCAGGAGGCCTGTGGATGCCATGGGGCTGGCAGTGCTGTGGACAGAGGACACAGTAGGGTGTGGAATGCTGGGGGTCAGTGCTGCTGTGGGGTATATTCCTGCATGCCTGGACTGATAAGCTGTGGCTGTGTCCTTGCCAGAGCAGGAAATGGGTTTGCGGCATGCTGGTATCTGCTGAGAGTATTGACTGCACTGCAGGGACAATTTCATTAGTTATAACTCATCCATAATGAATTGTTTCCTCATTGGTTAGTGCAGGCTCTCCAGGAACTATCAGGCAGTTTGGCTGGGTACGTGCTATTTCTGGACAAGTCTTTTTCCTGCTAATCCCTCCCCATGTCTGTCCATTCCCACCCAGTGCAGGGGCTCAGACCTACCAGCAACAGCCCCAGGCAGAACTACGTGGGGCTCAACCCCCTGGCACAGACCCACAACCATGTTAAAGCAGGGCTGTGGGTACTACAAGCCTCATTATATGAGCCAGGAGATACCCATCGGAGGTATCTCCTGCATCTCTGCCCAGAGGTGGACAGGGAAGGGGAAAGCAAGCGAGGGGTCATTACCCGGGGGTCATTAATGCCTGTAATTCTCTCCTCAGGCCGGTCTAACACCAGGAAGGCTGCCAGGTTGGCAGTGTATGAAGCCACAATAATCATAGCAAAGCCAGCCCACACCATGCCAAGAATACGGGCAGAGAAACTCCGGGGAGCACCTGAGGGGAGAGAGGCGAGATCAGACTGGAACAACAAGGGCTTGACTTGGTTGCCAAAGCCACAACCATCCCACATGAGATCAATGGCAGCTGCAGATGTGCACCATCTATCTGCTCTGCTGACAGATGTGCAAGGAGCTTCTGCCTTGCCCAAACCAAGAAAAACCCAGCTGCTTCCAAGGCATGATGTGTCTCATCCTGAATGGATGGGTAACCCTGGGCAGGAGAAGCAGCCCAAGAAAGACCTGTTTCCCATCGCTGATGGTGAGGGATGGCAGGATGGTCTGCACAAGTGCCACAAGTGTGCCACCCCCAGCATCACGGAATCTCCTACCAGCCTGCTCCAGAGAAGGCTCAGGGGATGAGGTCCCTCCAGGGCACCAGCTCTGCCGCAGAGGGAGGCAGTGGAAGAGGGCACAGACTTCTCCCCCAGCCTGGTATCCCCCCACCCCCAGCTCAGGGCCAGGGTTGCAGAGCAAAGCATTCCTACTGCGTGCTGTGATGCACCTTCTCCGATGCCAGAGTTCAGCAGGACTCCCCAGGAGAACCACATGGCTGAGGAAAGGGTCAGGGCATCTTCCTCCTCCTCCTCACTGTTCACTTTGAACCGGCCAAATGGGCTGGAAAACAAGACAGAGAGCTCTTCTCATATCCCTTATCCTGGTTCCCAGGGCTCTCCACTGTGCCCTAAGTGTCCTGATGCAGCCTTACATCACTCATCCCTACAGACTGTGCCTATGGCCCAAACAGCTGTTCACTCCTCATGTCCCACTGCCTTGCATGTCCCCTCTGCTGATCTGCAACCCTGTCCAGCTCACACTGGTACTGGTCCAATCATGTTTCTCTCTGGGCCAGGAAGATCATCTGATTCTGGCCAGCTTGAGCCTCTCCCACTGCAACACAGAGCACTCACTGCAGATTAACCAGAAAAGCCTCTGGGCACAGGGCTGAGGTGGGGACAGGCTCCCTGCCCTTCAGAGGAGCTGCCTCAGGGCCAAGGAAGGGAACTAACTCAGAGCCCAGGAGCTGGTGGTCCCCTTGGTCAGGCATCAGCACAGCACCTGGTCTGACAGGCATGTTCCCACATATCCAGATGCCTGGTACACCACATATCCATATCTCTCAGCTTAGCAGCAGCCAGAGAGGCTGTGAGCCTCAGCCCAGGGCTGGTTGGACAGAGAAAGTGGGTTTAGCTCCTATAAGAGCCTCCTAAAGCACTGCAGGGCTGTGCCTGAGCAAGACACTGCGGGCACCCAGGGGATGGTTCCCAGGAGCACCTCCCTGTCCCCTCCAGCCCTTGGGTGACCCAAAGCACACTCACCTGAATCGGTCTAAGAGGTACAACATCACTGCCACCACGTGCACAGACAGCCCCACCAGCAGCCAAAGAGTGCTCTGGAAAGGCTGCATGAACGAGTCCAAGGTGCTGCGGGGGATTTCCTAGCACACAGGAGAGAGGTGAGCAGCACTGGCACCCATCATGCCTGCACCTTGCCCACCTGGCTGGACTCACAAAGGCCCCTGCCTGCTCCGAGGTCCTGTTCTGCTACACAGGAAGGCTCAGGGTGGCTGAGACAAGACCCAGCTTTAAAACCAGCAACCTGGAGGCTGGCATCCCACAGCAAAGGCTGGGATTTGCGGTGGCTGCACTGGGGTGGGCAGGGGGCAGCAGCTGGGGGAGCTGGGCATGGTGCAGGCATGGCACGTGTCTGCAAGCTAGGGAACAAGGTGCACCTCCTCTGTTCTACAAAACATCCCATCCTAGCCCATACCTTCTTCACAAGGATGGTGAGGCCTTGGTACTTGAAGGGCTTGGAGAACTCAATGTACTGTGCCCGCTCGTTGTTGATGGTGAGGGGAGCCACAATCATGTCTGCTTGGCCGCTCAGCAGCTCCCCCATCATCCCATTCCACTCCTTCTTGTTGCTGTTGTTAACCTGCCAGAAAGCCAGTGCAGGATCAGCCCAGTGTGCTGACATCTGTCCCACACCAGCCAGGACCCCTATATACATGGCAGGCATCCTGCACTGGCACCCTCTCACCCCACTCCTGCTCTGGAGAAGGGCCTGGGGGTGTTTCAACACACGATATGGGCAAAGAGATATCACAGGCTGCCCAAACTCACCCGCTCTTGGGTACCAAATTTACCATCAGCCACCAGGTGAACCTCATAGGTGAAATTCATTACGCCTGCCAGCCGGATGAGCAGGTCAATACAGAAGCCATAGCAGCACAGTGCCACGGTGGGGCGGCCTGCGGGTGGGAGAAAATGGGGTGGACGAGTGGAGGCAGCCCTTTGCCAGGGACCCCATGCAGGATCCACGGCTGTTCCCAGTGGGATCATCCGCCTTGACCACCCTCTCCCACTGCCTCCATCGCCTGTGTGTGCTGGCAAGCTAGGGTAAAAGGGGTCTCATTCATTTGCTATGTCCCAGTGAGGTGGGCTGAGGGTTAGTGCTACTGACCCACTGCAGGAGACAGAGGGGTCTTGATGCATACACACTGTGCTGGAGGAGGGCTAACACAAACCCATCAGGTTGAACACAGCCCAGGACACAACTCAGGGCTGGAAGGGGGAGTTGTGCACATGAAAGCGTGATGAACCAAGGGGATGCACATCAGGTGGATTTGGGGAAGCCTGGCATTGCTAAGCAGCTCGTGGGCCCCACCAGGTGCTCACTCCTAATCCTGAAACAGGCTTTCCATAACAAAATTATCTGAAATTGGTGTTGTTAGTACCAGTGCAGCAGGTGTTAATGTGCCTCGGGGTTCTCGGTTCTGCTTGAGATGAAGGCAAAGAGAATTGGAACATCAGGAGACAGAAACATGGGCTGCAATTCCCCAAAACAGCCCTGGAGTCCACCCAGAAGAGAGACAGTGGGAAAGTCACCTGTTGGGGTCAAAAACCTGAATCCCAGTGCCCAGTAACTGCACAGCACTACTGTGGGGCTGAGCTGGTGGGGGGCATTTGGGGGTTGAATGTGCTGTCACCTTTCTGCTCCTCATCCTCTGGGCCTCCTGTGTGACTGAGCACCCTCCCTGGGGACCCCGTCTTGGGACAGGAGTCTTTATTAGCTGGGTGGGCTGCGGAAGCTGCTGCACTCTCCACTGGACTGTTACCTGGGATGGTCTCGTTGGGTCCAGTGCAAAAGACTTTTTTCACAGGATCTCCATTGATGGTGAATTCCTCCCTGCACGTCCCATCTGCTTGCGTGGGCTTCACATACACAAAGGGCTCTTGGTGGATCGTCACGATCTGTAAGGTGAAGCACAAACACCTGCTTGTCTCCGTTGCCCTCCAGAGCTATGTTCCCCTGGGTGTGGAGCTGGGCTGCCCTCTCCACGCAAGCATGGCCAACATGCTGTGGTGCTCTCCTCAGCTGCTGCCTCAGCACATGGGACCACTCAGCCCAGCAGCAGGACCTGGCTTTGTCACAAGGAACTTTTGCTTTCCCTGCACCCAAGATGAGGAACAGCCATATCAGCATCCTCCTTCACATGGCACTTTCACCTCAGCCTCAAAGGCTTTCACACTGTACTCCCAAACAAAAGGCTGATGAAAGCCACTGCACAGCCAGAACTAGTGCCCTAGACACTGTCACACTGTCTCAAGTTAATGCAGATATTTCAGTCCCGCCTTGGACCTTTTCCGTAAAGCATCATCCCAATGCATCTGCACCACCGCTGCAGGAATAAGGGCTCACTGCCAGTGGGAACGTGTGGTTTCCCTTGCCTGGACAGTAGGACAAATGAACGGTCATACTGATAAGACTATCCAGCCCAGGATCCAGTCACTAAAGTGGCTGCTGGGCTACACTTAAGGGAAGGGCATGAGAAGCAAAGCAAGAGTGGTGGGACCTTCTCCCAGTGTCACCTCCAGCTTCCGGCCATCAGCTCTTCAGGGATTTGCTGAGCCCAGCATTGCAGCCATCAGGCCACCCACCCTCCACTAGCTTGTTTAATCCCCTTTTGAACCTGTTTCCTTCAGGCCTCTGCGCTGTCTAGCAGCCGCAGGCTCCAGAACTGAACTATGCCTTGGCCAGAAGCCTATGCTTGCACTTCCTTCAAACCTGTGCTGGGTGCCCTCTGGCTCCCAAGCCACAAAGAATGGTGAATACATTATCCCTCCATCCCTTCTCTACTGTTCTCTATCATATTGCCTTTCCAGCTGTCTCTTTCCAAACCAAAGGACTCCTGCCACCCCATCTAGTTTGTCTCCAGCTGGAAGTTGTGCTCTAGCTCTGAACACCCTCCAGTACATTCTCTAAGTTGTTCTGCTATATGATCTCTGAGATGGCAGGTGCCCTGGTTTTGTGAATGCTGCTGACAGCTGCAGAGGCAGCAGTGGAAGTGGGAGGCAGATGAAGTCACAGCCCTGCATGCAGATTGCTGAGGAGACCTGCCACCCCCTAATGCCCTTTGCTGTTACCTTCAACTTGGTCGACATCTGATAGCCTTGAGGTTTCTCGGTTTCTCCCCCTGGCCAGATAATCTTCCGGTCATTGGTCAAGACCTGCGATCAATCCCAGAGGAAGGAGATAGACATGAGGCTATTGGTAGACCCCCCAGCACACACATCCCTCCTACCCAACCTTTTCAGCCCTGTACGTACATGGCTGCCATTGTAAATCCCAACTTGGACCAGTTTCCGATTCTGCAGGTTCATGATGCTGTAGTTGGCAAACTTCCTGTCCCCGTCCTCATTGAACTCTACCCGTCCGGTGACACCCTCCGAGTACTTGGAGGACATCAACACCCTGTGGAGAGAAACAGAGCAGGGCCAACCTAGAAAACCTGCTGTCACCATTGGGACACCTAAGAAGGCATCAGAAAGGCAAATGCTTTCTCTCAGTTGCCTGCCATATGCCCACTACCCTAAAGAAGTCCAGCCAAGGCTACCTACGGCCTGTTCATAGACCTGTGGTCATCCCCTCCTGGTGGATGGAGTCAGTTTCCGAAATGTTGCACTACCACATCTGTTGTCTTTGCCCCTTGTTTTTCACCACATCAGTCCCATTCCCTTAAGGAATGATCTGTCCCACAGCACCCAAGGACACCTTCCTCTGGGAATCCCTTGGGAGCTGTGTCCATGCCACTGCTCCTGGTGCTTCTGTCTGGCACCAGTGCATCACAGCCTGGGCAGTGCCCCAGGCATGCACATACACCACCAAGGGGAGAACCAGCCCTCCAAACCCTAGAAAGACGATAGTGAAGACACAGAAGAATTGCCTGAACCACTTGCAGTGGACCGTAGAGAATAAGTTCAAATAGCTCATGCCAAAGATTGTGTCACTGCAGAGGATGCCAGAAATTTTTCTAAAATAATCTTCAGGCTTTGCAGGTCTCACGCTCAACAGAACTCAGATCTACAGAAAAGGCATCCCACAGACACCACGACCATGTCTGCAGAAATCAACCCTTGATCCCACTGCCAAAAGCAGCACCCTGGTGCCAGGGTGCATGCTGCAGAGAGCAGACCTCCCACACAGGGAGCCATGCTGCAAAGGAGATTGTTGCTTTACCAAGATCCAGCCTGCAGAAGAGGCCCTTGTGGCTCCAGCATCTGCAGTGGCGCAGCACAAAACCCCACGCAGCACAAAACCCCACACAGCACAAAACCCCATGCAGCACAAAGCCTGTGTTCTGGGGAATGCACGCAGCATCTGCCGATCACACTGCCCACAGCAGAGAGAGCCAATGCATACACGCTCTGATCTGCTGAGACCCCACCACCCAAAAACACAGCACCAGTGTTTGCTACAGCAGAGAGAAGCCTGTCCCATGCATGGACATCTCTTGCCCCCAAGTCCTGCTTGCAGCACGCTGACCCATGCCACAGTCCTGAAATGTTCAGCAAGAAACATGTCCACAGCACTGAGCTCCAATTTGACAGAAATATCCCCCTACCCTGATTCAGCAGAAAACCCCCTTTCTCCCCTCTTCCACGCACAGTATTAAGATCCAGATGGGTGGAGATCATGGCCCCCAGATTTATTCCTCCTAGAGTAGCTCCCTGCCCACACTGCTCCCAGCTGCCCACGCATTGCCCAGGAGAGCATGTGTTGGCACGGACCAAAATGGTGCCAGGCACCAGGATCATGCCTAAACAGCCTTGACAAACTGGGGGCCAGTGCCTGAGCCTGTGTCCTGGCTAGTTTTCTAGGAGAGATGTAGCCCGCACATCCGAATCATGCAGGAGAGTCAAAGCAATCCTGTGCCACATGCCCCAAAGCTTTAGTGACAGATACTTTGAACAAAGCTACCATGCTGCTCTTTTCCACATGCTCCCACCTTTTCCAGCTCTGCCCCAGCAGGTTCTCTGCTCCCTCCAGCAGGACCCTTCCCCAAATACCTCTTGAATAGGGGTCCCGTCTTCCAGATGTTGGTGTTGCCCACGCAGCCCCGTGGTGGGTCTGTGATATTCTCCTTCTCAAACAAGTCATGCACGGCCTGGGCCACCACTGCGACAGCATCACTGATATGGGCTGACTCATTCTTTCCATTGATGAGCTGCAAACCAATCACTCCTGCCATGAGCAGAGGGGAGGAGGCAGGTCAGCATGGCACACCAGCTGCTTCCGGCATTACTTCCATGCACAGGGCTGGGGGGCCAGCAAGCACGCGCTTATGGGGCTGAGGAACCCTCAGATGCAGTTGGGGAGTTGCCTGAGCTTCAGGTAGGGCTCACAGCTGTAGTGGTGTTGGGCTGGAACTGTCCTGCCTGCTGGATGGGACTGGGGACAGTTATGCAGACTGCTGACACCCCATGCTCCATCCCCATCCCCTTGCCCAAGCCTTTCCCCCAGGTGACAGTCATCTTGCAAAGCCCTGGCAAGCTCAATTTGGGGCACAGCGGTGTGGCCAAGGCTGCTGTCTCTCCATGCGGACAAAGGGAGTGGAGAGCAATGTGTGGGACTCTCCACTCACTTGGGACCACCATGGCATCGTGTTGCCCCAGCCCAAGGGGTCCCCAGGAGGGCAGGTGCTGCTCATCCCAGCTCCGAGCAGGCTCCTCCAAGCCTGGCTGACAGCAGGGCGGGCACCTCCGGTGGGTGCCTACCATCAGGGGCGTAACGCAGGGCATTGCCTGATATCTCCCGTTCCCCCACCAGCCACACGTAGCCGGAGCCTGTCATATTGAGCATGGCTGCTGATCTGTACACCGTGGCTGCATCATCCTCACTGCAACGAGAAGAAGGGAATGGCAATGTGGCTCCAGGTGCCGGATGGCCCCTTTCCCCCTGTATAGGACACCAAGAGGGTGGCAGGGCCAGGGAAAACATGTGCCCAGGCAGCCCTCCTCTGATAACTGGTAATCCTGGGCAATGGCTAATTACTTGATGTGATGGGACCCTTTCTCTCAGCTTCGTCTAATTGCACAGCAACCAGCACTGCTGAGCATGTGCAAATCTGGCCCATTTCTTATTGCTCACCGTCTATAGGCATGGGGGCAATAAGACTCCCCTCCTTCACAGGTGGATCAGGATACTACTGATCTAGTAACTACTGCTGCTTCTGCAGCTGCTAATGCTTTGCAGAACTGCCAGATATCTCAACCATGTTCACGACTGCAAGCTCTCTGGCCAGAAGCATGCATAGCACAGCATCCACCACCTGCTTGGCACATGGGGCTTTATGTGGGTTTTCTCCCTTGCTCCTTGAAAGGATGACATGCCCCAAATCTGCACTGCCTCCAGTGCTCAGCAGCGCTGCAAAGGGGAGAGTGAAGAAATCAGAGCAGGGAGGGGAAGGGACAGCTCTGCCTTACCTGGCAGAAAGGATGATGACGCGAGCTTCCAGCTCCTTAGCCTCCAGCAGCAGCGACGTCACATTTTTGGTTCCAGGGTCAAACTGAAGTACTTTCTCAGCCTGCGATTAGTGTGAGCAAAGTTGGTTAGTGCAGGAGCCCCAGGACTGCTTGTGAGAGCCATGCTATTTAGAAAAGGGTCAAGAGAATTCATTAAACTGCACAAAAGTCTGCTAAATAAAGTTGGTTATAGCTACTTTTTCCTTTTTTCTTTTCTTTTCTTTCTTTTCTTTCTTTCCTTCCTTCCTTTCTCTTTAAAAGTTTTGGCTTTTTGTTTTTTTTTTTTTTTGCACTGTGCATGCAAACTGAAGTCAATCAAGACCCAAAAAGAGGCGTGCATTGTACAGGAAAGAGAAAAAGGCTTTGAAATGCAATTGAAAACTCAAACGAGTGTTGTTTTTCAAAAACATGGGAAATGAAAAAAAACATTGCACAGGGTTAACCTTTGGGAATAAAAGTGAGCAACTTACACCAAGGAACCATTTCCTTTGGGGAGGAAAGGGGGTTGGTTCAACTTTTCAAAAAAAAAAAAAAAACCCAAAAAACTTGCAAGTTAATTACTGGTTCACATGCATGTTTCAAAAAGAAATCCTTCCAGGGTCAGCTGGCTAGGTTTCCATTCTCAAGTCCAAACCAAACTATCTCAACATAAAAACGTGCTACCAAGAAACATAGTCATGGATCTTTTTTTTTTCTTTCTTTTCTTTTCTTTTTTTCTCTTTCTCTTTTTTTTTTTCTTTTTTTATTTTTCTGGTGGCTGTGGCTATTTTTCATTTGCTAGTTAGGTTGGTGGGCGGCGTGCATTTCCATGCATATATACCTTGGGTCCTCGCTTGTTGTCATAGGAAAGTTGGTCGAGGTTTTCATAGTTCCTTTTTTTACTCTGATGAATAATGTGCACAGAGAAAATATGTAGACACAGAAGAATATTATAAACAGTTGAAAATGACGTGTAGTAAAGCAATCCAACATCCACCTCCTCCTCCACTGTTTGCTAAAGGGTCTCTATAACGCTGGAGCTCGCAAAAACCACTATCAGGAGAGAGTGCCTCAGCTCTCACCGGAGCGTCACGGTGCAAAGCCATATCGGTTAGAGCAAGCCTGAGTCTCACAGCTGTTGCGATGCAGTTGCATTTCCCTTGCGGGACTGGGGAATTCTTCAGCAAGAAATTTTTATCTTAAACTCAGAAACAATCTATGCATGTCTAAGGGCCTAAGTGGTGGGATTTCCATGAAATTACTGTGGAAGTAAAGGACAAAATGTTGTGTACGGAAAGTGCTGGAGAAATGCAAACTGTTAAGAGTATTAGCATTACTACTGTCACTATTACCATTACAATCCTGTTCACCCTAAGAGAGTTCACAGCAAGTGAGGTGTCTCAGCTGAACTTCTCACCCCCTGCAAGGAGGGAGCAGCTTTTTGGAGCTCTGTTGCCATCCAAAAGAGAAAGAAAAAGCTCTCTACATCTCGTGTTGGCTCAAAGCGTGGCGATATGAAGCAATGGTGATCATGGGATGACATTGCAGCTTTTACCTGATGCTTGGGGAGGGCCAAGGGCACATGCGTGGCCCTGGGAGGTGCAGCTGTCGGAGACCACGGTGCCCATAACCTGGTTCTACCTGTGTCTACTGGGGTTC
Source organism: Pandion haliaetus (assembly GCA_013401275.1). Classification (NCBI taxonomy): domain Eukaryota; kingdom Metazoa; phylum Chordata; class Aves; order Accipitriformes; family Pandionidae; genus Pandion; species Pandion haliaetus. The sequence goes on along the minus strand of VYZV01034460.1, from coordinate 205,743 downwards.
ACTGCTTGGTGGTCTCCATGCTGCTGGCTGGAGCATCTCACCTGGACTAGGGGCAGGTGGCTCAATGCCCTGCAGCAGTTATCCTGCAGATAACAGACTGGAGCAGAATGCCTGCTCCTCCCCTTGTCTCCTGCCTGAACCACTTCTGCTGCTTGGCCCCAAAGGAGACAGGGGCATGAAACCTGCTTCTGGAGGTTTCCTCTCCTCCAAGCAGCATGTTAGGGGTCAACAGCCTCTGCTCTCAGGAGCCTTGACCCTGCAGCAGGGTGCACAGAGCCCCGTAGATCTTCCTGGGAGCAGTCCCTTTGGTCAGGCCACTAGCATCAACCTGGTAGTGCCTGCAGGATAGTGCTTGGCTGGTTTTGGTGGGACATAGTCTGACCTCTTCTTCTTGGCCCTGTCTTACCCCAGCTGGGCATCCCTGATCTGTGTGTATGGGGTATGGGATACAGCTCTATTCTGAACTCCATTTTACATCATCTTATGGCAATGGCAACTGATCCCTGCCAGGAACCTGACCCTCTGCACCCCCGTAATGCAAGGGTTCATGTTCCCAGGTTGTTCCTTAGGCAGCCAGGTTTTATCACTGCATGTTGCTTTCCAAACTAAATAGCTTGCCTCTTCCTGAGCACTCAGACCAGTCTTTGGCAGGACATTTTGCCAGGTCTCCTTTCTGTATAGCTGTGTGATCTTTCTTCTCCTTGGACACAGCCTGACAGATTTTTAATTGCTCAGAGAAGTTGGGTCCTTGCAAAGAAAAGTATCTGAAGAGGCAAAAATCTGCCTGGAGCCCAGGTCTGCCTTCCTTCACTTCTGATGGCATCCATAGTGAGGCTTTCTGCAATGGCTTCTTAGAGTCTGCTGAGATCGTAGTGAGACCTGGAGTAACAAGTGCCTCCGAGATGAGCACAGGTGCAGCAGGACAACATGAATATTCTCCAGTGATGAGATATTGGTCACTTTTCCTCAGGCACCATCAATTTAGCCAGAAACTTGGTCATCCATCTTGCAGCCTCCAGCCATGAATCGTCTTGTGTGCCCGGGATGTGCTGGCACCTCAACCCAAGCTGGTCAGCAAAGTGAAGCAGAGCCTTGGGTGCAGCAAAGCTGGACTTGATGGCACCTGATCACCTCTGCCTATCCCTGTCACTATCCCTATTGCAAGAACTAGACCAGTAATGTCTCCTCTCTTTCCCATTTTTCCGTGTGGTCCTGCAGCCTTTCCCTGCTTATCAGCCCGTGTTTCACACAGGGACCCACAAATTCAAAATTCACTTTCCACCACATTCTCCAGCATTCACTAAAAAATTTACCACTTTCATGAACACCACTATCCCAGAGAAGGGGACCCAGCACACCAGGGACCTGCCACCTCTGACTTGGACAAACTGATTTTCACAGCAACTGGCACTCCCTCCTGAACCCCAGCAGTGCTGGTGCAATGGTGGCCTGCCCAAATGAATGAGCAGAGTTGTACTGGCATGAAGCAGTAGCTCCAGGCTGAGAGTTATTGCAGACAGATGTATGACAAGGCCAGCATGTGGGGTGCGCCAGGGCTGGCTAGCCTGGCCTGAGTGCTGGGCTCCGAACACCTGCTTGAAGTAGAAATCCATGCAGTGGTGCCTGAGTGACATTCAGGGCCGGCACGGACTCCAGGGGACAAGCCATGCTCAGATCCAAGAGCTCTGGTGGGCAGGTGACCCATAGCAGATCCCCCAGGTCCTCAGGGGCTGCGATCCAAGCCTCAAATTGGTTGAGAGCAGGTCTGCTGCCTGCTCCCTCCCCAAGGCCCAGGCTGCCCTTGAGGAGGTTGGGGAGGGGTCCAGGGTACCACTTCACAGCATGAAGAGAGTCAGCACACCAGTGATTAGAAGAGCAGTTAGACAGCAGAAGAGATTGAGGAAGACCAGAAAGCCCCAACAGGGATATCTACCACCTTCAAGACCTGTCAGACCAGTCAGTTTGACCAGAGCAAGCTCCTCAAAGGAAAAAGAAACAAGATGCGGTGGTACACCCCAAAGGGGAGACAAGGTGACCTACCATCACAGAGCACATGCCCCAGGCTGGAGGACGGCCAGGACATTTGCAGTAGCCCAGTGGCTGCCAGAAGACACCAAGACATGTTGTATATGCAGTGCAAATGCGGGGCAGGTCTGAGGACAGACCCTCCGTCCCCCATCTTTCAAGCCCCAGATCTCAAAAGCTTTCCTGTAGGATGGGCAGGCTGAAGAATAAATACACCCTGTGCCTGGGAGCATTGAATGGAGCAAACAGGGAGTGGAGGAATGCAAGGGAGCAGCAGAAGGGGATGCACAGGAGCTGCAGGAAAACAGAAAGTGGTACTCAAAAGGTGCAAGGAAAGGAATGACAGACTGACAGTGGGAACAACGTTTCCACAGCTCTCCCTGTCCTGGGAAGAGAAATACTGGCCTGCTGTCACCCAGCGGGAAGCTGCCTTTGGAGGCAGGCGTATCCCACCATGGTTGGTGGCACACCAGTGTCTCATGATGGCCCACAAAGCAGTAAGGATGAAAATTCTTGGAGACCACCACCAAAAACAAAAGTCTGTTGGTCAGTGTGGCTTGTGCCAGCCTGCACCCCTGCACCAGTTGTTCCTCCAGTGGTTTGGCGAATGGTGACGAAGAGCAGTGGCAGGCTGCTCTCTCTGGTCTCTCAGCTTGGCTGCCAACTCCAAGCACAAGAAGTGTCTACAGCCATGTCTCCTCAACAGCCAACTGCCAAATGTCCAGCAGCTGCTGGTGGGGCTGGAGAAGCACAGGTTGTGGTCCCTGCCTGTGACCCAGGAGGGAACAGACAGGAACGGGTGCCTGCCCTGATGCTGCTGCAGACTTGGAGATGGGCTCGGACTCTGCGCACCCGAAGGGGACCTCAGCCTGCCCCAGGCAAGAGCACATGCTGGGACTTCACCCCATAGGGCAGGAGGTGGTTCCTTGCCTTCCAGACAGGCCCCTGCCTTTGAAGCACTGCAGCTGAATCGCTCCCTGTGTTCTTCTTCCCTGCTCGTCTTGAACGCTTGCTCAGTCCTTTTACTCAATGGCAGCAGGTCTATGGTTGTCTTCCTGAATTTCTAGCAGGTTCAGGGACCTCCCCTGCCTCCCTCCCTGCTCCCCTGCGTGGCCCTGAGTGCAGGTGCAGTGCACCTCCTCGATAAAGCTGCTCCCACCAGCCACAACCGCCCTCTTGTAACAGCATGGGGTGTCAAGAAAGCAGCATTTGGCATGTGCTTCAATGGAGATGGGAACGGGGGCATCAGCCTGCAGCCGCAAAGCTGACAGCTTTATAGAGAGGGTGCATTACACCTCCATGCATCAATGCGCCAGCTGCCCTTGCCCCTTCTAAGCCACTAAGGTGAGCTCCAGTTAGCCAATTCAGAAGCTGCTTTTCAGGGTTGGTTTAGCACTGCTGGGTCTGCCTGGCCCGTGGGTGGCTGTAATGGGGCGGGTGCTTCCCTAAGCTGAGCGACTGGTCCTCTCCTTAGGTGGGAATCTTGGGCGAGGCATTTGCAGAGCTCCAGGTTATCCTTCCCTTCATTTTGTAGTCGATTTACATGTAGGAGATTTTGACCATGGCAAAGCAAGTGAAATGAATAAAGTACAAAGTTCTGTCAGGTACTAGTCAGACACTGTTGATGCTTTAAGCATGTTAGCCATGTTACAATGGAAAGAAAGGTGTTTTACATACAGAAATCTACATACATACAACAGCCCAAGACTTCTAGTTTTGTTGTTGTTGCTTAAACAAAGCTACGAGACAATGTTCAGGAACTGACCTTGGACTCTCTCTCCTCCAAGAGGGTCTCCAGCTTCTTTTGTGCAGCACGACCTTCGTGGTCGTCACTGACTATCAGAATGACGTGATTCCAGTTGAAGACTCTCATCATCTCAAACCAGGCGTTGGCCTGGTGAGAGTATGGTGGGACCGTGCGCAAAAAGGACAGGTGGATACTCTGCAAGGAAGAACAAGAGCTCAACATAGACTTGTTGGGTTGTCAGCCAGGGTGCGTCTCAGGGACTGGGCAGGTTTGCAGGGACAGGGCTGGGATCGCAACGCCAAAGAGGCAGAGCAGCAATTTTTGGTAGACCTCTGGGTTGCACAACTTGAGCTAGCCTCTGGGACCCACACTCCTTTCTTCTGGCTGAGAAGCAAACCCTGGCTACTATTTTGTACCTCTCTCTGGTTAATTCAGCGCATGGCAAAGAGGGGTTTTTGCTCTGTGGTCTCTAAATGCACGCTGAAGAAAAGCCTATCCAGCAACGAACTGTCAGCAACATTCAGTGCAAATATAGCCTTTCCTCTTGACTTTTTGAAAATATTATTCAGCAATGGACATTAAAAAGAAAACAAATTCCCTTCAGAGAGCGACAAGGAGCAGTTGCAGGTACATGCAGGTATATATATTAGTTATTTGTCAAGAGAGAAGTTCAGAAAAGCAATTTTATAATTTGCTGTTCAGCTGTTTCTAGGTCAGCCTGTTCTGCCGCAGCTCACAGGAGGAGGAAGCTCTGCACTCATGCCCCAGCTAACCTATCTGATTTGGTTAAAGACATCATTATAGCTGGATGATTGACCAATAGCAATTCCAGGCTAATTAAGTACAGCACTCTTAGAGGAGCAATTGGACCAAAAGCTGTAGCAGACAAAGAGGTTTCAAAAAAATGCAGCTTTTCGAAAAGGCCTTGGAGTCAAATATTAGAAAATGAAAGTGCTTATGCTCAGCATGCATGCTACTTGACAAACTAACTATATGCTGAAGGGAGGCAGAAGTCTGAACAGGAGAGGACAAAAAGGAAAGCACCATAATATTTCTTTTTTTAGGGCTGAGATGGTCCTCTGGACCAAACAGGGCTTGTCTAGACCTGCTCATCCAGAGACCGGACCCAGCACGAGTCAGAAATAGTCCTGAGTGGGCCAAAGTAATTCATGCTGGAAGGGAAAAGGCATCATGTCCACCACGGACCTGCACAAAAGGAACAGGCAAACCAGATAATGCCTCTTCCTCACACTCAACGGTGATAAAGTCAAACTGAACCATGCAACATATAGAAAATAGTGCAAAACCCCTGTCATGGTCAGGTCTGTCTGCAGTGGGACAGGAGGTCCGTTCTGCTGCCCTGGGCCAAAACACAGAAATGACAGAGGCAGCAGCAAAAATATCAAAGCACTGGAAACATTTCCTAATTACCAAAGAGATTGAGAACAGTGGATGTTTAATTGAAGGAGGAAATGAACCAGGAGAGCCATAACAAGCATCTCAGAGCTGCAGTTTTGTATGACTGCTACAAACATTCCCAATTACACAAAGAGCAAGAGAAATGCAGCTCACCCCACAAGCCCAGTACTAATCAATGGGATTAGGAAGAAGCCCCATAGGGACAAACAATGCAAGGACAACTATGGTCTCCAAACCAACACGGTGCTCAAGCTCTCTTTGGAGTCAGCAGAGATGCCCAGGTATTTCCAGGTCCAGCTCCACAGCTCGGGCCAGGGGCACAGAAGATGAGTCTGAGAATTTTTAATTTTTAATACCTAAGCATTTTTAATTTGTTTAAGGAAATCCAGGAAAAATGAAAATGGAAATGGAAAAAAATCGGAAGAGAGGAAAGAAATGAAAAAAGAACAGAGTAGCTATAGTAAAAAAAAAAAAAAAAAACCAGAAAAATACAGGCTAAAAAAAAATCAAATTTCTAACTTAAAATTATTTCAATCCCTTTTTGAAATGAAAACATCTTTGAAATTTCAATATATTGTATCAAATTATTTTCTAGTTTCCCAACTAGTTTGCAAAAATGCTGTTTAAACTGATCGTGGCTTTCTTAAGTGTTGTAAATACATATCCCTAGGTTCAGATGAACACATTTCACTGCAAAGTTGTTGGAGAGCAACTTGGTTTAACAGTTCAGGTAAATTTGGTTTCTGAGGTGGTGTTAAAAGGGTCATGGACTTGCTATGACGGTCTGTCAGCTCTTGGATTACAGAATTTTAGTTTTTAAATAGGATAATGAAGAATAACTAATCGTAAATGCTGATTCTGATTTTTAGGATGAGTATTCACATTCTGTGCTCAGCTTTTGAAGCACCTGGGACCCCTGAACTTCTCTGCAGGACCCAAAGATTGGCAGAAAAATGAAAGTAGAATCCCCCAAAGGTTAACAAGTTCAACTTGTGATGTGCAGAGGCAGTTGGGAACCAGGTTTTGTGCAATTTGATAACCCCTATCACAGCATACGCAGTGACTTCCCACACGTCTCTGGCAAATCCCTCTGAAAACCAGCACAGCTTTCCTGGCCATGCAGCACATGGACACATGGGTTTGTACTGCAAAGTATGTGGATGCAATGATTTATGCACCAGAGTTAGCCCAGTTTTAGAGAAATAACTGTTATAAAGACCTGATTTTTTAACACAGCCTCTGTGAGACAACAGGCACAGTATGTTCACTCATTTCAGCTGCACCACTCATCAGCACTGTCCCTGACGTACTGCTACAAGTGCTCTAACTCTGAGCTGTCATGGGTCATAACCTGCTCTCCTCAGATCAGGCACACAGGAAAAAAATGCTCCTAATTACATATCAGCAGTTGGCCTTGTAAGATGTTTTGCAGGATTCACATCATTTGCTCTCCTCTGAGGGTGCCTGCTGCATGCCAGGAGTGCTGGGATGCGAGCATGGGAATCTCTGTCAGCAACCCCAAGCCGAGGTGCAGTTTCCTGCAATATCTTCCTATACCCCACCAAAACCTGAGTGCTCAGCCCTGTGCTTCCTCACTTAATTCTGTTTCTGCAAAAAGTGAGTAAATACAGGTTGGGATGGAATCCAGGCTTCCAAGTGGAATCAGCTCAGCAGAAACCCATGGGGCTGGAGCCTAGATGCACTGGGAGTGAGTGTGGTTATGAAGTTGGGGACGTGCTGGGTCAAACGTCTTAGGAACTGCAAATTATTAGTGGTACTGACTTGAAAGCATGTGTGTGCATGTACCCATGCAGGGAATGTGCTTGAGTGCTTGAATAGCTGTGCACAAAGAGTCTGCACGTGGCCTGGCCATGCCATGCCTGGGGCAGGGTGCACGTGTAGGCATCTATTGATGGAGTTTGTGTATATGGGGATGTTCACACGTACAGGGGATGTGCAGGCATGGCTGTGGGGCCACCAGACAGCGCATGTGTGTCCACATAAGGACCATGTACAGGTCTGTGAGTGAAAGGATTGCTATCTTCTTTACCTCTGTCTGCTGAAGGGCTCATCATAGCTCACGGTCCATGGCTGATTGATAAGAGTAATTTTTCCTACAGGCTTGAGGAAATGATGTGCTTTTGTTTGATTACCTACAGAAATCATGTGGTCAATCCCCCTTCTAGCAGCGCACTCCAAAACTGATCTGGGGCAGTTTCAAAGAGATTGACAGAGATCCCAATATAAAAAGTTCCTGATAATTTAGCAAAAATCATCAGCTGGGTATGAAAAAGAAGCCTTGGCCAGTGTCTCCATGGAAGGAGCCTGGGCTGCTCTGTCCCCTGCTCTGTTCAGCCTACCTGCCAACCAGCATGCATGTCACTGAGCCCCACCAGAGAGCAGCCTGCCCACTGCCCTGCGTGACAGCTGCAGATGTGGGAGGCAGCTGAGATAACTCTGCAATAGCTTAGACTTGTGCTGGGAGGGATTTTAGTGGGGGCAGACGTATGGGGAACTCAGGCGCAAATGCATCGTCTGCCTTTCCCTACAGTCTGTGGAGAAAAGGACTTGTCAGCCTCTGAGGAACGGCCCAGGACCATGGCAGCAGCTTTGTGGAGTGGTGAGGCTGCTCTGTCTTCCTCCCAGCTTGAATCCTGAGAGCCTGTAAAGAGCTTTCCTCCACCTCCTGATAGTGGGCTCCATCACTCCCATCAGCACCTGCTTCAGCGTGCAGAGCCCCTCAACTGCTCTGACGCACTGCAGGCCACCCCTGCTGAGGGCTGTGCTGCTCAGTGGTGGCTGTGAAACCCATTCCTGGGGCAAACATCTCTATGTTATGTTAACCAGCCTCTCCAGTAACTTCTTGCAGGTGCCACTGAAGGAGTCCTGACCCTGACCCCGGTTGAGGGGAATCACTTTTCTCCCCACTTTCAGTGCAGCTTCCCATGCCAACTAACACTGTTTCTGCTGAGCATCAGTTGCCAGTGAGACCAGTAATAAAGAACAATACCCGTCTTGGTGAGAAATAAACCCTGGGAGGACATGGAGTGGTTATACTGAGACAAGGAACCAGAGGGAAAAGCCATCCTCAGGCCCAGGCTGAAGAGAGAGAGACAGACCTAATTTCAACTACCAGGACCAGGTGCTGCACATTGAAATGGCTCTCCAGGTGCAGAATAACTAAACTGCATTTTCCATCTCTTTCAGCAGCAGAGCAGGTCTCAGTTAAGAGCCACCCTTGATCCTCCACTGCACTGCCTCTTTAATGGGGAGATGGTGTGGGCTCTGCACCTTGGTGCACCCAGCATGTCCCTTTATCCCCATCACACAGGTGTGGTTCCATGTGCTGGTGATGAATGGCACCAAACCTTCCCAGCTCCTGAGCTGTGCATTTCCCCACAAGCTTCACTCTCACACTCTCATTGTCATTTTGTATTTCTCATATTGTCAAGATGTCAATGTCATCTTATTTTTTCAGCTGAGATGCAAAGGAGATATAAATACCCACAATGACACATGGGGAACAGAAGCACTAAAGCAATAGTCCAGCCTGTCCATTCAGGGGGCCCAGCATGAGAAGGTGAGAGCGTGACTTTTACAATGCTCAGTCCACGAGGAGTCCATGAAGAGCTGTCCATAGTGATGGATACGACAGCGATGGGTACTGCTCTGCTGCCTTTACTGTGAGACCCTCCTCTCTCCTCCTGCAGTTCCCTGTTCACCTCACTCAGAGGTGACTGGGATTTCAGAGACCCCCTCACCATGCAGGCAGGACTGTGCTGAATGATGTGAGGATCTCAGTGAAGAAACAGGTAACAATTTCATAAGATGTAGGCATAAGGAGGCCAAACAGAAGCTGCCAAGACAGAGTGCTCAGCTTGATAGCTGCAATACCGTTTCCAGAACAAATAGTTCTTTGAATATTGTGAGCAATAAAGCTTGGTCCCTCAGGTGTCTTTCAATAAAGACTGGCTACAGCTCATGGACCACTGTGCTTGACTGGAGATGCTCTGAGAGCATCAAAAGGTACTGGGAAAACCTGTCTAGGCTGAGGCCCACACTTTTCCCTCCTTGCCAGCTTAGCCTTGGGAGGACTATAATTAACTCTGAGAGTTCAACCCCCTGTGAAATTTAGCTAAAACCGGCTGATGCCTTCAAAACCAATTGGGCATACACACAAAGTGATCTTGCAAGCTTGTTTCCATAGAAACAAAGCTGAAAGATATAATTTCCTGAATTAAAAAAAAAACCAAACCAAGCTGATCACTGGAAACCAAAACGGGAACCAGCTGAACGTCCCTGTGTTGCACCAGCCAACCTGTCCTGCATGGGGTGTGCAAAGCTTTGCACCGTCTTGTCCCATGACTTCACACCCCTTTGCTCTGCTGTCCTCCACTCCACTCCCACCTCTGCTGTCCCCTCCAGCTCCTGCCACTCCACTATTCAACATCCTTGCTCCTCTACCCACCCAGTCCCTGCCTTTGCCCCATCTCCTGCCTGCAACTCCCCTCTCTCCATAGAGCTCAAAGTCCTCTAGCCCCTGGCTGCCTTGGTGGGAAGGAGGCTGAACACAAGGCCAGCCAGGCAGGAGCACTCGGAGGGGTGAGACATGCCGTGTGGCCTCCCTGCTGAGTCTCTGCCAGGCGAGTGCACCCCACAGCCCTGCACCTGCCCAACACCCCCAAATGTTCAGTGGGGAGCATCTCCCTACCACTGCAGTGGGTCGTTGCTGCCGCAGTGGGTTGCTCCTCTGAAGTAAGCCAGGTGGTTTTTATGAGCCACTGTAGCAGAAAACATGTTATAAATAGGAAAAAAATGGCTGAAGCAGAGTCTGCCAGGCAAGCTCCCACCCCCTCAGGGTGAGCACACAAATTCAGCACAAGGTCGTGCTGTGCAAAAGGTGGCCAATTTGCTTCAGTGAGCACGGCTCTGCTGAGATGAAGCTGGACTGATAGCATGCGGGGTCTTTTCTCCCCCCGTCATCATCTGCACTGTGACAAAGTCCCTCTTGGTGACATTGCTGATCAGACCTATCTCCTCCTCCTGGCAACATGAACCAAATTCCCCCTGCACATTTCCTGTCTGCTGCCTGCCCTCTCCTTCAGCCTGCCAGCTCTGTTATCATCCCTTTCCTTCTGACAGTGCCTGATGGGACTCTGCCAGGGCATGCATGTCCCCAGCTCCTGGCAGCCACTGTTGCTGTCACTGCTGTGGTCTTGGCTTGCTAGTTGTCCTCCCATGGTTTTACCTGGTGGGAGATGCCAAGACCTGCTGCTGCTCCAGCCGCGCAGTCCTGTGTGCTGCATCTCTGGGAGCCTCTGCTCCTCCCTCCTGAAATTTGACTTCATTTAGCATGTAGGTGGAGTGACTATTTTTGCACTGAACATTTGCATTTGTGAATATTCACATTTTCCAAGCAAAGGCTGATTTGTGCTTTGAAACAGGCCTGATCTCACCCCCTAAGCTCGCGCACCTGGACAAAAAGCTCCATCAAGGCTGCAATAGCATTCAGTCCACCTGGCTCTGCTCAGCTCCTCCTTTTGCTTTTACTAATCCAGAAGTGTCTTTGCAAGGCACAGGTTGTGAGCTGAGTGCCTGGTGGAAGAGCTGGGCAAGGCAGGATCTCATTGCCCAGGTCAGAGCATTGCTCCCAATCTCTGCACACAGCAGGACCTCATCCAGACTGAAAGTCTCCATGTTTCCACAGGGACAGCAGAGAGTGGTCTGAGACACTGGAATCTGAAACTCTTTCTTGAGCACTGGCTGGACTGAATGTTTTTTAAAGCCTCAGGATAACATGTTAGTCAATTCTATTATCTCCCCTACCAATATCACATAAACCCAGAGAAGTGAATGCAACCAAACAACCTTCAAGCTCCAGAGAGCTTCTGCCCAATGTGCAGGCTCCACTGCGATCCTCCTGCCCCTCTGCAGGCCCCCCTGCACCCAGGGAGCACCCATGACCCCCCAGCTGTCACTAGTGAGCAGGGCAGGAGCTGGTTTGTGCATTTGCCTTGGCTGAAGAGCAGCGAGCCCAGCAGCCTGGCAGAGAAATGCTGCAGAAATCATCCAGCACTATGTAGGTCAACACTGGCAGCTGTGAAAAAATAATGTACTGGGGAATGCAGGAGAGAGAAAGAGGGAGCTGCAGGTTTAACTGGAGAGGGTGGATGGACAGACAGATACATAGATAGGCAGGGTAGTGTAGGCATCATTAACCCTCCTGACGGGCACTCTTGATTTACACCACATGTATGAGGTACTAGACTAGAAACATGCATCAGTTACCTTATCAGAATATATAGACATGCGTGTTGTCAGACCAATGACAGGGATCCTGTAGAAGCCAGCTGTGTATGATACAGGTGTTGGTGTTAGGTGATCGTTGGGAGCAGGAGGGTGACTAACTAATATTGCATAGACCTGTAGGACAGGATACATGACACAAACATTATTTCACAGGAGCACATCGGCCATTGAGTGTGATTATTTTCCTTTTCTTTTCTGCAATGTTAAACAGCCCCACGTTAACACGATAACAGCATTCAAATAATCAGGAACAGCAAAGCAAGGACTGCGCTGGGGAGTGAGGGGTGCTGTGCTGGAGCTCGGGCTGCAGCCCACGCGGAGGTGATGGGTCTGCTCAGGGTTATATCTTAATGGAAATGCCGTGCCTAGCTGCTCTGCTCACTAAACTAATAACTTTCATGGATTGCAGATTAAAGGGAAACATCTCCCTTACAGTCACACTGTGTAATACGATTTCTTTAACCACACATTTAATACTCGGTTTTAATTCCCCTCTGAGGACTATTACAAACAAAGTGGTCAGCTGGGACTCCAAGCAGGAGAAGGAGCGCAGAGCCACGGAATATATCAGCCATCTGGCCCTGAGCGCGCAGAGAAATGAGAGCCAGGGGGGTGGCGGGGGGCAGGAGCCAGAATCTGCCCTCAGCCCGCCACGGCAATGGGGTGCAGGAGATCTGGGTTATACTGAAATGGGGAAGGAGGATCTTGGCAAGACCCTGCTGTATTTACAGGGCTGGGATTTTGGTCTCCATCAGGATCCTATTTTGTGTCAAAGGGAGAGGAAGGAGCTGGGTAATCCCTAGGGGATCCTTTGTTACACTAATGCCCTTTCACAGCACAAGGAATGTCCCCAGCTGGTGACAGGCCTCCAGCTAGGGTGAATCAGTGCAAGGACTTTGATGTCTTGGAGGAAATAACACTTCTTCCTCCTCCAAGCACCTGCCCAAGCCCCAGGATGTGCTCAGCCCCCAGGCTGGAGGGTCAGCTTTGCTAGGACAGGAGAGGAAGATGAAGCATGCCTGGGGAAGGGGACCTAGGTGGGAAGAGGGAAGATCCTGCCTGCTGTTAGGTGGGAGCAAGATGAGGGCACAGAGCAAGCTGAGGCAGGGGTCAGAGACCCTACCATGGGAGAAGGGAGGAAGTACTGGAGAAGGGGTTAGGGACGTCACCTGGCGAGGCAGCAGGAGGGGAGTGCCCTGAGCAGAGGTGCCCTGTGCCATGCTGACACAAGGGGTGGGCGAGGACCTGCACCCTGCAGGGCTGGGGCATGGGCCTTGGGCAGGACCAGGCACTGGGAGGAGAGGCTGGGGGCTGTGTAGGGGTGAGGGCTGCGCTGTGCTGCGCTTCACAGCAGCTGACCAACAGGAGCCATTTTGCACGCGCAGGCTCCCAGCCCCTCCTCTGACTCGCAGTCCCCTGCTTGAGCACAGCGCCAGTGAGCAAGGACCAAGGGTGTCTGTGCCCCATGCTGGGGCCGTGGGGCTGGGAGAACCCCTGCATATTGGGACAGCGTGGCCACCTGCAGCCCCCAGCACCCGCAGCCCCCTCTGCACCTCAGCTTAGTTGCCCCCCCCACGTCCCACCGCTCACGCAGGGATGTGCCAGTGCCTGCAACCCTGCACAGGCCCAGGGCTCTGTGGGGTTTGCCATGGGGACAAGGCTTAGAGGCGGCATGGACACAGGTATCCACCAGCTGGGTTGCTTAAATGGAGCCTCAGCTGAGCAAGGGACCTGACTGATCCTTCTCCCTGCTCCCTGCCAGGCAGCAGGTATCTTTTACAGCCTGCGCTGCGCTAACCGCCCCGGCTCTGCCAGCATCCCCAGGGATGTCTCCAGCCATCCTCCATCTCCACATTGGAAAGCTGAGCTGCGAACATGTCGGCTCTGCTCCGCTGTGCACCTCTGGCCCCTCCACCTCCCTCCTTCCTCACTGGCTTCGTGTGTGCCTGAGTGCATACATGCATTTATGTATGCATGTTGGTGTGTGTGAGTCTCCCTGGTGCGGGCGTTCATACAATTTGTGTGGGTGTTTGTACCTATGCATGGGTCTGTGTACAGCTTTTGCATGTGCTTGAGGTGGCGGTGGGTTTGTACCTGACTGTCTGCCTATCTGATAGCCCCAACTGGGGGGAATGGGGGCTGGTTAGCTGGGTTCAGCACCCAGAGCACAGGCAGAGGAGATGGAGGGGCCACAGGCTGCCCAGGGCACCCGGGCTGTACCCACCCCTGCTGCAGATTCGGACTGCTCCCTTGTGTGCGCTGAGAGTGACCCATGTAGACAGGTGGGAGGAGTGCGCTGTGCTTGTGTATGCAGGCATGTGTGCACAGCATGCACTGTTTTTGTGCCCATGGCTCTCTGTGCCTGTGTGGGTGTGTGCACGCCATGTCTATGTGTCTGGAATCTCTGTGTGTGCCTGTGTCGTGTGTGTGTGTGCAGTGGGTGTGCTTGTGTGCCTGCTCCATGCATTGTGTGGTGCTGGGGGGGGCGTTGTGTTGCTGTGTGTGGTGGGGGAGTGTGCAGCTGTGGTGCACAGTCATGCACGTGTATGACCTGGGGGGAGTGTGTGTGTGTGTTGTGCTTGTAGTGCATGCAGTGGGGTGTGTTTGTCTGGCAATATGTGTGTGTGTGTGTACCTGGTGCAGTCTGTGCTCATGTATGCACATGGATGCATGTGGCACAGTGTGTGTTCACACAGTGGTATGGGTGTAGACATGCAGTGTTCTGTGTGTGCCCATGGTTTGCACAGCAATGCATGTGTGCACATGGCATGTGTGTGTGCATGCAGCGGAGCCCATGGGCATTCCTACAGGGATACGTGAGCACACAGTGTGTGTGCATGCGTGGTGCTCCCCATGCCCACACCTGCCCACGGTGTGTGATTGCCCATGTGTGCACACAGCCTGTGCACATGCAGCTCTGTGTGTGCCTGCGTGTGCCCATGCTGCGTGTCTGCGCACAGTGTATGTATGTGTGTATGCATGTCGCTCTCTGCATGCATGCTGCTGGGTGGGCATGTCTGCACAGCCGCCCTGAGTGCGTGAGCCCGTGTGCACCCCGGGGTGCGAGTGTGAGCCCGTGTGCGCCCCGTGGTGCGTGCAGGTGCCCGCGTGTGCCCCGGGATGTGTGCGGGTGCCCGGGCGGGGGAGCGGGAAGCCCGGCCAGGCTTACATAAAGGCTGCAATGCGGGCAGCGGCGCCCCGGCCCCGGGGTAGGACCCCGCTCGCCGCGGCTCTGCCC
>VYZV01034460.1:173492-190347 GCA_013401275.1 Pandion haliaetus | reverse complement strand
GGAGGGAGGCTGCGGGGCTGGGGTCTGGCTCCTGCGCAGCTCGGAAGTGTCGCTGGCGCAGAGGGTGCGGAGGTCGTCTGGGGCTGAGCCTCCGGCCGCAGTGGAGAGCATCTCCTGGGGATCCCGCTCCGTCCTCTTCACCTGCACTGCCCATTCGGGGTCTGGGTGTTCTCCTTGCTTTGGGAGGCATAATAACACCAGGTGTTGGGTAAAACAGGGTCTTCCCCAGGCATACTCACACCAGACTGGGGGTAAACCAGGGTCTTCAGGATGTGTTCTCCAGAACAAATATTCTCAGTTACGCAGCATCTCTGAACAACGCGCTTCCCCGGCCCTGGCTTGTGACACAATGTTGGGGTCTGTGTTCACTCTAGTGCTGGAGAACCCTCCCTTGACCAACACACCTCTTGGGCAGAGATGTTAAGCAGGCACTCAGCCTGGTGTCTCCAGACAGAGCCACCACTCTTCCAGACATAGCTCACAGAGCAACCAGCCATTTTCCTCCATTAAATTCACCACATTACTCCAGCATATGACCTTAAGATTTGTCTGCCAAGGAGATTTCTTGGGGTTCTCTTTATGCACCTGTCCCTGGGCTACCACTAGCCTCTCCAAAGGAAATGGAGGCACAGCAGCTAGTGGCCAACATCTGGAGGACAGTCCAGCTCCATAGCTGAAATGGACTGAGTTTCACTCCTGGGCCATGTCTCTCCTGTTCCAGGGCCAGAGGGATGAGGTGGCCAGAACAGCACATTGCTCCCCAGAGCTGCCACTTTGGCCTTTTTGGAAAAAACAAAGGGGTTGCAGATACCAACAGGGTTTGTCTTCGTAGCTGCATGGGACAAATGCCATCAGCCAGTCCACTGTATGCCAGCCAAGAAGAGAGCAAGCTGAGCACTGCAGAAGAAAAATCACCAGAGATATTTTTACAGCAGCCATTTCTAGGGTATTGCCACAGCCCACCTCTGTGCTTGCTTGCAATGTGAGTTGAAGCAGAATTTTTCCCCCAAAGCAAATTTTCTCACTGGCATCGCTGAAGTGCAAGTTGCCATGGAAACCATTTTGTCTGTGTCCCATGTTGCCCACATGCACTCGGAAGAAGCTGCAGACGCAAAATGGCCGTTGTGTAATGCTGCAGGGTCTCAGCATATGAGGGGCTGCTGTGCTACACAGCACCCTTCCAGCTATGAGACCCTCTCAGAGAAGCTGTGGACAACTGCTTGGGAAAGCAATGAAACCCGTGGACGTTATGATGCACTCAGTGAGAGAAGGAAAACGGCCCCACCTCGCCTTAACTCTTGCAGTGCTTTGCATGGGGCTCCACACCGATCCTGCTGTGCTCTCAGCGTGGACTTCCAGGCACGCTTTACCCTTTTCAGTGTCATTCCTACTCCTCCACGCATAGAGATGAGGCCCTTGCTGTACTCATGTGGTGTGGCTCTGTCCACCCTGAAGGGCCCGAGTGCTGTCTTGAAGGGACAAAGGATGCAAGTTAAAAAGAGTTGCATCCATACTCTTAGACTGCACACATTTGACTTCATCCCGTCCCTGCCTACCAGGTGCAGTTCCTGTAGATTGTTTGGGAAGAAACTGTTTTGGAGTGGGCTATACAGTCCCCGACCCTGGTGGGTGTGATGGCAGTAGAACAATAAAGGCAAGATGTGGTCACAGCAGGGGACTTAGCAGAGAAGACAAAGGAAAAAGGCAGGCTCTGAAATATTATTTGGCTTGCTCACATTGGAGTGTAAAAGGTCTTTCCTCCTTATCTAGAGTTCCCTGAAGGGAGAAAAAGGAGTGCAGTTACTGAGCCCCTCCTGTGTCACCCAGGACATGATCATACTCAGGAGCCAGGGTCTTTGCTCTGTGCCTCTATTCATTTCTTGTCTCCAGAGACTCTTGTTTCTGGCACTGTTGCAGAGATCTGAGAAATGCGTGCTTCTCAGGTCATGCCTCCCACCGGGCCATGTTGTCCTGGCATCAGGAACAGCCCAGATCACAGTCTCCAAGCAGCCAGCTCAGCCAGCACAGATGTTGTCTCCACACGACTTCCACTTTTGCTGTGTCCTCAGGCTCTGATCATCTGAAGGCAATGGGTGCATGCAGGGTTTTCCCAGGGTAGCAGCCGTATAAATGGCAAGTACAACTGCATCCACCAGCTGATCTTTGGGAGGACTCTGTAGTGAGCAATGGTCTTTGCTTTTCCATTTGCTGCCTCCTGGAATATCATGGCAACCTTCTTAGCCATGGTTTTGCCCAAGAACTTAACACAGTTGCCTGTTAGCAATTAGCATGTGAGTAGTGTGATCCAGCTTTTTATGTCTGGCACCTTCTGGATGGATGCAGGGGAGTTGGACAAGAGCATGGGACTGATGCTTGTGTGGTGTCCTGTTGCCTGTGAATGGTGTAATTCCTCCCGTGGCCAAAGTCAGTGTAAAACCTAGAGACTTCAGGGGAGCAGCACTGAACCCAGCTGGAAATGTTATCTGCCTTGGGGTAAGGCATCAGTCCCAGTGGTGGAAAAGATAGTATGGAATTTCATAAAAGAGGAAATCAAGCATTAGGAATATGTAACTTTTGCCAGTCATCATGCAGCTGCCAAGCAAACTAAATACTCCTTTTGAGAAAGTTAAAATTTAATTGATAGAACCACACAGCTATAACACAGGCTATGTAAATGCTTTTTACATACAGCTGGAAGAAGTAAGAGTGGTTCATCTAAGGTATAAAACTAAGTAAAGCACATATTGGGTGGCCATGGCAGATCTTTAAGAGTGGTTGTTAGTGAAGAACTGCAATGGGATGTAGGTATTCCTATAGGTATGAAAGGATTTGCGATGTGGTTGATACTTGAGTATTTCTGCCATTGCTCTGGAAGCAATCACTGATGATAAAATCTGTGAGACAGAAAATAATGATGCCAAATAATTTGGATTGTTTGATAAACTGAGTGCCGAAACATATTTTAAGACAGTCAGTGCAGAGCCACGTAAGCAGAAGCAAGTATTGTTGGTCCTGCCCTTAGGACAGGACTGTGGATGCAGCAGAAACATTGACTGGAAAGGTGGTCTCTAATATTAACCAGGGTGTCAGAGATCATTAATTTCAAAACAAAAAGGAGGCAGTGTTGTCCTTAGTGTACCCCTGAGGGGTCAGAGCAGCAGCTGGCAATGGCTTGAGCCTCTGTACGAAGCACTGGGGAATCCTGGATGGGAAAGCTGCCCACAGATCTGGGGATCACATTCTTTACAAAGAGGCTGAAAAAATGGAGAAAAAGTCCCTTGAGAATATTTGGAGGAAAAACTCCTCATGAGCTGCTACAGAAAATGTGGGAGTGCTTGCTGCCTGCGGTATCAGGCATTGCCTACCAGGAGCAATGACAGACAACTGCCTCTGCACAGGTGCTTTCCCCAGGGGCTCTGAGCACTGGAGAAGCTGTTTCCAGAGTCAATGCAAGCTGGCTCCAGCACAGCTGTGGGAGGCAGGGTGGTGAATACGGAAGAAGGTAACCCTCGCCTCCTCACATTGTCTCTGTGCCATGGCCAGAGCCTCCTGCCCAGTTTCATGACATCTCCTGTTCCTATTGCTCGGGTATCTTGACTCCTCCTGGGGGAGTCCCATGCCCTGGGTACCCTGCAGGCAGAGGACACCTGCCCTTGGTGGCTCTCTGCCACATGACCAACACAAGGTTGGCCTGGGACAGGGACAAAGAACAGCACTAAACCCTGGTCTGAGGTCAAGGCGGACAGCGGGTGGTGGCGGACAGCAGGCAGGGATGATGGACAAGGAAGGGGGTAGCAGGGGTCCCCCGCAGGTCCTCACCACCCACCTGGAAGCTGGCACAGTGTGTTCCCCACCATCAGTCCACTGGGAGATGGGATTTGTGTGAGCAGCTGGGATGCAGCTGGAGGATGTCCTTGACACAGTGTCAGCCGTCTAGCCAGACTGACAGGCAATGGTTGGTGTCTGCAGAGAGCAAGATGCCCACAGGTGTTATTTCTATGATGGGGGAGCTGCAGGGAGCAATGATGTGGAGACCAAGGTGAAAGTGTCTGAGCAGCTATGTCACCTGAGCTGTTGCTTAAAATATATTCTGTCTCTGTTTCCACCTCTTTTCCAGATGATACCCAGGGTGGACTGCAGCCCCCAAGCAGGTCTTGTGCTCTCCCTAAATGCTTTCCCAGCTGAGAGGAACTCAGCCCAGCCGACTTTGCAATTCAGATGTGGCTGGTGGAGTCACCAGGCTGCACAGTTCCCTGCTCCAGCGCTGGTGCAGCACAGAGCTGCCCTGCTACAGGCATACGTGTTTCTTTACTCAGCTCTCCCCACCAGGCACAAGATCTAGAGCTCCAAGGGCCTTTGCCACCCTCCAAGCACACTGTGTGTCACCTTGGGAGTCTCTATCATCGCAGAAAGAAGCTGCAGCGGTATCCTATGCCAAGTGGTGAGAACTGAGGTATCTCTCTCCCTCCACTGTCAGGTTACTGCATCACCCATGTGCAGGAGCATTCCCACCATCCACCAGTGCTTTGCCGTTGTCCAAGGAAGCTGGGCATTCACAGGGCTGGGGCGAGTTAAAACAAGAAGACAGCAGTTGGGCTGGCTTTTGGACACCAAGAGATTCCTAAGCGGGCAGGGAGAAGATATTCAGGTGACTGGTAAGAGGATGGGACATGGAACATCAATGGCCAGAGGCAAAGATGGTAAGAAACACAGAAACAGCTTCTGTGAAACCAGAAAGAGCTGAATGCACAGACACAGTCAGATGTGCAGTAGGAGTCAGTGGGAATTTCCACTGGAGTAATTTTTTAAGGGAGAAGCAGCATTCACATGTTTGAAATGCTCTGTAGGGAAATTTTCACTTTGACAAAATTCCAATTTTTCTACTGGAAAACCAGCCAAGAGGTGCCTGGGCTTCAGCTGCCTGCACATCATGTCCCAGGAGATGAGACAACTTGTCCTCAGTGGACTTCCAGCCCCCTGGGACTGCTGCATAGCAGAGGCTGGAAAGGAGAGATCGGCCACTGCTTGGGGGTTTCCTGCACGTCTTCACCTCAGAGGATGCTGGAGCCTGGGCGCAAGTAATGCGGTGATGCAGTCACTGGTGCAGAGTGGCTGCAGATGGAACACACTGGGGAACATCAGCCCCTGTGCAGCCCTTGGTGCTCCCCAACATGCATAGCCTGCCATGCTGGAGCTCAGTCCAACAGCTTGGGTGTCCAAGAGAAAGCTTGCTGATGGGATGCAGCTGCCTTGGTTCACAAGGTAGAGCTGACATCCAGGGCTGTCAGAGTCACTACCTTTATCTCCAGGGACTCTCTGGGGACACTGGGACACCAGAGTCTACTGTTTCACCAATAACCTGCAGCCCTGCTCATTGCAAGATGTTGTGGTTTGTGCCTGTGCAGCAGCATCTTGCTCAAGCAGAAATGGTTCCACCATTTGAAGAGGCTGGAGGTGTGCTGGAGGGGGCAAATTCCCTGGGAAAAGGGCCATATGAACTTCTCCATGTGGCTGTGTCTCCCCAGCAGAGTCCAGGAGATGACAGGCTTCACTGGTAGGCAGAGGTGCCACCTTGGTGCCCTATCAAGTGGAGAGTGAGATCTCTAGGCATGTCCAACCTCTTTGAGCTGGTATGAAGCTGAAAAGGGGAAGGAAAAAGAGGTCAATGACAAATGAGGCACTCTGGAGCTTGCAACCCTTCCAGAGATAGGTGTCCTCAAAATCAGGATATTGTCTTCACACTGATGGATGCAGAAACGTGCAAGAGTTCCCACCTCTGAAACCTGCCTTTGGGAGGAGGCAGCAAACATCTCCTCAGCAGAACCCCTTTGTCTGCATGCCCAAGCCTCCTGTACCCCTCCCAGGAGCCCACCACAGTGCTCAGAGCTCCCCTTGCATCCTGGGGCCCAGCTCTGCGCTGCCCCAGCCAGACGCTGATCTGCCCCCCTGTAGTGCACAGTGCCTAGGACACCCCGGTACTCAGTACTTCATGCTGCTGCTGGGTAATTTCCATGTCTTTTCGAATGTTTAATTAGCTCCAGGGTCTCTGCAGCCCATGCAGCTCCCACATGAATGCTCCTGACTTTGGGAAAACAGAAAAATTAGAGGCTGCTTTCCAACTTGCCAGATGTGGCTTTCAAAGACACCAGACATGGCAAATGAGAGATGTACAGCCTCGGGAGTAGCTTTGGAGGATGCTGAGCAAGCCAGACAAAGCCAGAGCTGGCCCAGTGTGTCAATATGGCATGTAGGGGCAGGAGTAGAGTGGCACCAGACTTTCTGCTGTACTTGACATACTTTATCCCAGAAGCCACCTGGAGCGTGGAGCCTGGGTGTGCTCCAACGCGCACCAGAACAGCTAATTGGTGGGTTAGGGCTCAAATGCAAAATCCAGAGCACAGGAATGTGACAGCAAACCGGCCCCTTGAGAGCTATGCCTTCCTGTCATGTGTGATTGATACTTGCTAGAAGATCAAAACCTTGTTGCAGAGGACAGATGGAAATATTGATTGCACAAGTTTGATTATGAAACCAGCCTAACAACAAATTAAAACATGATGAGACAAGGCTAAACAGCACTGGTTTTGAAGAAAACACTGTTCTTATCACCTTCCCTGAAGATATCTGTAATGTTCTTATAAGTCAGCACATCTGGAAAGCAAGACACACAGTCTCAAGGTGGGCATCCTCGAAAGACAGACACACAGGTAGGGTTATCTGGTGAAAAATGTAATTGAGAGCCTTTGTGGCCAACAACCCAGTTCTCCAAGGCTTCATCCTCCTCCTGCAATCCTGTGAATTGCCCTTTACTTCCCATTTCTGTTGCCATGTCAAGTCCTAGCCCTCATCTAATGCAGAGATGTGCTAGAAAGTCTGAGCCAGTCTAAGGCTTTCTAATACTAGCTAAACACCATGTTGCTCCTTTACTTGTTTTTCTATAGAGTTAAACTTCGCATTTTCAACCTCTTGAAGCAGATGAATCCTCTCTACCATGACCACTGCTCTTGTGTCAAACCTGGGGAGAGAAGCATTTCAGCCTTAGGTGGTTAGTTCAGCAAACTCAGAAGTGTTTGAAATTGGGGGTTGGTACCTGGTGAAAGGCATTCAGCATCTGTAATCATAGGCACTACTTCAAACCCCAAACAAATACTTTAGTGTTGCTATGTCAAAAGATTCTCAGTATATCCTAAAAATAAATACAGAGATAAGAACCTGCAGAAACCACAGTTACCTCACCAATGCTTAATTGTACTCAGTTTACGTAATTCACAGGAACATTTACTGCTTCTGGGACTCAAATGTCCTAGCTTCCTCCTTTTCTGTTTTCCAGCTGCCTTGGGACAGTCCCCTGCAGGTCATTGCCCAGCTTTGCCTGACAAGTTAAGAATGAGAAGGAAATCTCTGCGTTGGACTTGATTTTCCCTTCTCATGTGGAGTGTGCTTCATCTCAATACTGCCCATCCCCAGCACCCTTGAGCCAGGCACCCCAGAAAGCAGGAGGACACAAGGTAGAGCCACATGCCCTGCGTGTGTGTGTAGGTCCTGCATTACTCAACAAGTTCCTGGGTGCTCCTGCCACCAACCCACTCCAGAACTCTCAGCACCCTGTCCTGGGCCCATTATATCCATCTGTAAATGCCTCTTGCACTCAGTTTTTAACACCTGGGCCTTCTGGGCAGCCTTCACACATCAAGTGCTGTTTCACTTCTGTTCCCTGCCCCAACCCATGCCCGGGGAGCAGAAGTTCCCACACTGCTATACCAGATGTGCCCTGAGTAACCTTTGATGTTTCATCAGTGGTGATGAATGCTTCATCAGGGGATGCACACCTGTGTGTCCCACCAGGGATGCTGTTGGTGCCCTGGCCCTCCTGTTTGCACCTGTCAGATGTCTTGGAAGAAAGATGTTTAAGGTATCTGTGGTAAAAGAGCAGAGCAAAGGGGGTGAAAGTTCATAAAGGCCAACCAGTTCTTGGACTGAGCCCTTCCTCACCAGGGAGGTAGCTATTGCTGCTGGGTTTATGCAGCGACACCGTGGGGCTCCCCTTATTTCCCATTTGTCCTTTCATTTTCCCTTCTGCTTGACTGAATTCCACCCACTCATAAATTCCTTGAAACTTGGAAAAGAGATCAAATATTAACTTAAAAGGAAAGTGCTAGATTGACACAAAGCCCTGTCTAGTTCAGTGACTAGTAATGGATGGGTGAAGTCACCTTCTGATTTTCAAGACTTCAAGTCTTCTCTGTTCATGCCACTCCCTGCTTCTGATTACTCTCCTCCTTTCTTTGTATCTCCTCTAGGTTTACTCCATGCAAAGTGATGTGGCCACCATTACATGCACCTTGTAGTATACCAAACATGCAAATGGTTTTTTTGCTCTGTTCTCTATTACATTCCTAATTATTCTTGAAGGAGGTCTATTATGCCTGAAAGCTTGTCAACTTTTTTCCAGCTGTATCACCTCATCTAATAGAAAATATGATTGTCCTCTATGGACCTTGCTTCTTTTATACACTTAGATCATCATGCCTACAAAAGCATTAATAATAATTATTCCTAACGTTGCATTTGTCTTTTTAAGCAGCATGGACCAGTGAGTAGATGTATTCACAGACCAAGTCAAGTAACGCTCAGATCTCTTTCTGAGTGCCAATTAACAGCTAACGCTGTCCTGTGGGTCTTCGCCACGTGCCTTACATTTCACTGGCAGAGACTGCTGTTTGCCTGCCAGTCACTGAGAAGTTTGTAAGGCTTTTTTTGCAGTAGTTCTCAGTCAACTTGACATTTTACCACAGTGAATAATTTAGAATCATCTTAATCAGACGATTTAGACATGTTTATCCCATTTCCCAGGTTCTGTGGAAATAAATGCATGCTACTTTCTGTTGTAACAGCTGAACATCTATTCCTTTTCCTTGGTTCCTATTTTCTCTCCAGTTACAGAAGCAGAGAGGTTCCCCCTGTTATTTCAGGGTTATTTAAGGACCTCTTGCAACATACCTTAAAGGAAGTGTCTTGAAAAGCCAAGTGAACAATACATGAACTTGTTCACCTGTTTGCTAACTCCTCAGATCTGTCTGTGAGACGTGACTTCTCTGTGCAAACAGGGTGCTGATACTTCCCCAACAGAGCATATTCACTCCTGTGTCTCTCAGCCCCTTCACTGCAGCATCTCATGGATTTGCCCAGCACAGTACTGAGACTCACTGGTCTGCTGGTCCTCAAACCACCCATCAAGTCTCCGGTTTTGTGCAACAGAAGTATTTATTATGTGCTTTTATGCCCTTAGTAAGTCACTTTTGAAAAATCCCCCTTTGACCTGCCTTATTTTGACTTGATCTGTCACTTGCCAGAGTTGCTTTCCTTCTTTTCCCCATTCAGACAGGACTTGCAGGCTGTCTGTCTCTGAGGGTATCTGTTTACTTCCAACTGTTGTGTTCAAGCTCCCAAGTAACTACACCAGCATTCTTCTCATAGAACAAGTTTCCAACGGGTCATATATATATATATATATATATAGTTACCTGAACCTTTCATGTAAGGTCTTCAAGCAATTCACCCAGTTTGAATTCACCCTTTTAGTTGCTCCTTTTGCTTCAGCCAGGTGCTCCATTTCTGTGTACTTTTCCCTTTTCAGTTACTCAGTACTAGGGTAGGTATTTTGAGTTGCTGCTTCTCCTAGAAATCTCTGACTATATCCACATGACAAGTGGCTTTTCTATGGTTACCTCTTGAACTGCTGCAATTCTTCAGACTAAATCACGCGTTACCTCTCTGCCTCACTTCCAGCCAGCTGGCATGCTCAAATAGCCCAACCTTGGCTTTGCCCTGATTTCTCCCCTCTGCATGGAGTGGATCAAAGTCCCTTGTTACCCCTGTTTTCTTTGCTCGCACCTCTTTGAGCTGCTCTTGAACTCTGAGAGACCTGTTGGGGTCCTGCCAGGTGCCCCATGTCAAAGCCATCCCCAACAGCAGGTTGCATCTTTCTAAGCCCAGGATAGCAGCTCAGGAGGATGCTGGGGTGTTTATTGATCTAATTAACGTAGCTACTGGATTTAAGACCACTCTTTCAAGGAAGCACTACTTTTGCTTATGTGCAAGTGGAGTTCCCTTTGCTGCAGCTGGTGCTCCTTGCCTCTTTGCTGTGCGTCGTGGAGAAAAGCCTGGCTCCCGCTGTTCTGTAACCCCGAGCTGGCACCAGGCTGCAGTTGGACGACCCGCCCCCGCAATTTGCCTCCCTTTCCCCAGACGAAGAAACCCCCTCCCCGCCCCGGCCTCTCCTCGCTCNNNCCCGGCCTCTCCTCGCTCCGCGACCCCCTCCGCAGAGCCCCCGGGGTGGGTGCTGTTCTGGGTCGCAGGCCCCCTGGGGCCGAGCAGCGGGGATCCGCCCGCGCTCCCACCGCCGCAGCCAGGGAGGCAGCCGGGGTTGCCCGGGGGGTCCTGGGGGGGGGGGAGTCCCGTCCCCCCCGGGAGCGACTTCGCGGGCGGGGCCGGCCGCGCTATAACGGGCGGCGGTGGTTGGGCTAGGCGCGCTATGGGGAGCGGGTGGTGCGGCGCGGTGGGAACGGAGCGCTGCCCCCCCCCTTTCCTCGTCCCCGTCGTCCCCCTCGTCCCGCTGCTGTTGGGCTGCTTCCTGCCGCTGGCGCTGCGGCGCGGCTCCGAGCAGCTGGGCTGCCTCCCGGCCCCCGGGCTGAGCCGCAGGCAGGTTGCTCGCTGCGCCTGCCGTCCCGGTGCCCCGCCGCCGGCCTTCCCCAACGGCTGCTACCGCCTGCTTGACTCCGCGCAGCTGCCCCGCGGCGCCGTCCGCAGCCTCGCCCTACTCTCCTACGGGAGTGCCAGCCGCCGCAGCCCCGACGGGCGCGCCCGAACCCCCGCCCGGGCAACGGGGGCGACGACGCTCGGGATCCCAGCCGGTACACAGGGCATCCCCGCCCGGGATACGGGGGCATCCGCGCCCGGGAATCCCCGGGGGGAATCGGGCGTTTTCGCGCGGGGTACCGGGGCATCCCCGCTGGTGAATTGGGCATCCCTGCCTGGGTACGCTGCCGGGGCTCCGCGGCATCCCTGCCTGGGTACCCGTGTGGGGCACTGAGGCATCCAGGCCAGCGCCCGTGCTGGGGCACTGGCTCATCCCAGCCGGCGGCCCTGTCGGGTCACCAGGAAATCCCTGAACGGACATCCCCACTGGGGCACCAGGACATCCCTGCCCGGGTATTCCTGCTGGGGCACAGGGACATCCCTACCTAGGAATCCCCAATGAGGCACTGGGACATCCTCACATGGGTATCCTCACCAGGGCACTGGTGCATCCTCACTGGGCATCCTGCTGGGGCACTGGGGCATCCCAGCAGCACCCACGGGGGGGCACTGCACTGTGCTGGCCCGAGCTTCTTGCCAGTGTGCAGGGCATCCCTGCCAGGCCATGCCTGCCTGGGGGCTCTGCTGTGGCACTGGGACAACTCTGCCCCCAGCACCACTTTCAGAGCACACCAGCCAGCACCCGCATAAGGGCACCAAGGGTGTCACAGCCTGGGCTTTTGCATGGGCATTGAGTAGGGCACTGGGGACATCATGGCACAGGCTCTGTGAGAGTGTGCAGGGCTCCCGTGTCTGGGCTCTTTGCTGGGGCACTGGAGCATCTCACCGCCTGGGGTCTCCTCCCAGGCATCGCTGCCTGCATGTCCCCATGTCCTGGGGAGATTGGGATGGGTCCTCACAGCCACATCCAGAGGGGTGCTGTGCTTGTCCAGGGTCCTTTTGCCTTGGAGATGGTTTTGGGCTTCTGCTGGTGCCTTCCTCATCAGAAGGGATGTTTCTGCATTGAAATCCCTCAGATTCAGTGGTGAAAGTGTGTGTGTGGTTCTATTTTCAAGAGCCATGCTCTTCCATGATGTTGTTTGGGTTTTGGTTTTTTTTTTTTTATAATGGGACCTATGTAATTCAATACACACATCCTAGAGAGCCCCACCAGCCTGTCTGTTATGACTCCCTTGGTTGTCTGCCTGAAACCTGGTTCCTGGCACCCAGTCCTCTGGGTCTGACTGAAACATGCAGATAAAATCACTTCTAGTGGCAGAGTGACAGTAGTGTACTGGTGCCAGGAAGATTATCAGTGAATAAGACAGTTAAACAACCTGTAGCCTCCAGGTTTGTGGGTATCTAGTTTATTTTGGAGCCTCTGAGCATAGCCTGGAAATGCAGCTCTGCTCTAGAGGCAGTGAGCCAGAGGAGGTGAAGGAATAAAAATCACTTGACTCAGTCCCTGCAAGACTCATCCTTTGGGAGGAGACACCTTCCAATACATTGCACTGAGCACGCAGGAAAGCCTCATTCTCTCCTGAGATTGTGGAAGTGGAGTGAAAGCCGCTCTGATCTGCGGGGCACTGCATGACACTGCTGGCTGGGTGCTTGCTGCAGGGGAGTTGCTCAGACCCCTGTGAGGCTCCTGCACAGGACAGGACCCCAGAGCGTGTCATCTGAGCTGCATTCTTCCAGACTCTGCATTCCCAGCCAAGCACCCAGAACTGCACGGTGGCCTTGAGCCTCTTTATGTCCCGTGTGCTATTCTTGCTACAATTGCTGTTTGTTTTCCATAAAAGAAATAGGCTAATTTAATAGGAAAACGTCTGTATGTGGCTAATAATGCTTTAATATTCACCTGCAACAGAGTTTTCCAGTATGTCTTAGGCCAGAATACTGTCCTCCCAAGTGGAGAGACATAGATTTGATGCACAAGCCAGAGCAAAGATCAGCTTCTCCTCTGGCTCTGCTGGCTCCAGAGTGCAAAGGCTGGAGGCAAAAAGCAGCACTCATTCAGGAGTCCTGGGTAAGGCTTTTTGGCAGCCCAGCAAGGGTCTGGTTCAAGGCAGAAGAGCTCCAGACCGCCTGTATGAAGGAAAGTTTTAGAGGTGGGACCTTCTTGTAGTAAAACTGTCTTAAAAATTTGGTGGGCAAAGTACCAGGCTGCAGGGCTGCTCCTTGGGGCACGTGGCTGGGACTCCCTGGGCTCCAAGTGCTCTGGTCTGATCCATCCAATGCTGCTCCTGTGTTGCCATGCTGCTGCTCCTGGTGAACCTGCAATACCTCCAACAACAGGCAGAAACCCTTTCCCTGTCTTCGCCCTTTCACCCTGAACCTCAGGTCAGGTAGAGAGGCAGGTTAGAGATAGAAGAAAATGCTGATGCTTCACAATGAATCCCTGTTACCTGGGCCAGGGGGAAGGATCTGCACCTCCGTGCCGCCATTCCCCTGTGCCTGCTGCCAGCAGATGTGTGAGAGTCTTCCAGAAAGACTGCAGGGACAACAGAGCCAGGTGTCCTGGGTAAGGAGGGATCTCCAGGCACTGGAGTACAACTCATTCCTGCCAGATATCGTAAATAATCCCTCCTAGGCTCAAAGGCTGGGAAAGTTTGCAGGGTTTCCTTTTCTTTGCCCAGACCACAAAACCTCAATCAAGGAAAGTGGTTTTGGGTGGGATAGCTCACACTGTGTCACTTGTCATCAGTGTGGCTGTCTGGAAAAATACAGAGAGAACTTGGCTCCCCAAGTTTAGTTTGGTCTTGTTTCTCACTAGTTGAGCTTTATGTTACAGGAACTGCTGTAACGATCAGATTTCACAAGCTGATGAAATCTGAATATATATGTGCGTAACCTGAAGCACAGTATGGAAGAGAGGACCTGGCCTTTAACTCTAGCCACATCTCCATGAACAGCTCCCAAGTGTTTCTAAGCTCCCAGACCAGCT
This sequence comes from Pandion haliaetus, assembly GCA_013401275.1. NCBI lineage: Eukaryota > Metazoa > Chordata > Aves > Accipitriformes > Pandionidae > Pandion > Pandion haliaetus. Next base: position 176,603 of record VYZV01034460.1, on the reverse strand, counting down.
GTGTCGCCTTCCAACCAGGACATGACTTGAGGGGACACTGGAGCAGGTCTAGCTTTGCTTTCAGGGCAGGTCACCGATGAGCAGCCCCTCTCCTCTCAGCCGCTGGCAGGGATGTGGACGCTGGCAGGTCTGCAGTGCTGCAGCACCCTCAGAGCAGCTCTGTGCTGGGCCAGGAAAGCACCTGGCACCTATCCAGTCCCTCCAGGAAGAGCATTTATTTAGCTAATACTGTGGCATGCCATCCAGCAGTGGTTGCCTTGCACAACTGGGTGGAGTAGTGCCGTGACCAGATCTATGGCTATAGCCCAGGTACTGGCTGTCTCTCCATTTTAATAGTTCCTTGCTCAGCTAACACGGTGCTACCCTAGTGTTGTCCCAAAACCTGGGTTCTTTCACCCGGTGTGCAGTAAGCCAATCAACACATCAAGTCGAGGTATTTGTCTTTATGGCTATACTTCAGTATAGGGTGCCAGGTCTCCAAATAACTGCACATCTTTAGAAAGAAAGGTTGAGGTTTTTATACAATTTTGCTACAAGGAAACACATACAACAAAAATTGTGATAGGCTACACAACCTTAGATAATGAAAAGATCTTTTGAGCATGTCATGCTTTTGTCCAGTTCATTATACTAAGGTAGTTTCACATTTACATACTCATTATGCACAAGTAGGTGTTGATTTTAGTATTAAAATTAAGCAAGGTGAGGCAAGGACGGGGTCGTTACTTGATTCTCATCCAGCATTGGCTAATCTGCCATTATCTAGTCCTAATGAATATGTTCTCGGTTATACATACTGCACATATTTTAACTCTACTTAAGTTTACATGATCACCTAGCAGCATATCCAAGGTAATGCATTTCTTTATACAAATTATTTCAAAATTTGTTAAGTTTTGCTGACTTTGCGAGTTAATTCTGTGAGTTACTATAACACTGGGGGTGGGGAGGAAGAGGATGATCCCAGAACTGATCAGGGACAGATCCCAGCAGGGCAAACCTCACATTGTGTCACAGAGCACAAGGAATAAGGCCCAGCAAGGGAGAAAAGCAAGTCTGAGTGCCGGGGCAATATGGCCGCAGCCACTCCAGCACCGATGCTCCACTCTCCGCATGGCACAGACCAGAGTCGGGGGCTTCCCTTCACCTCACCAGAAAACTCCCTTTTGCCGAGGAGGTGCTCTGACTTGAAGCACCCGGCCGACCCTGCCCGAGGAAGGGATTTGCTGCTGAGCTGTGGTGTGGACAGCTCTTGGAGTTCAAGAGCAGAGGAAGAGCTGCTTCTTCCAGCTACTGTTACCAGAGTGTCCTGGAACGTATGAGCCCGTGCGCTCTTCTCTACACCTCTCAGGCAAAGGGATGGGAATGGAGTTCTCTTTAAATGCAGCTATTGCTCTTCTCTGTGTATCTATCTCTCCCTTAGCAGGGGAAGCCTCCTAAATCTTTAAACATTTTTGTGAAGGCATGTTCTATCCTGCACCTGAAACAGCCTCTGAGAGCTCAAAAACCGGGGCTGAGGGTCAGAGCCATGAGGATTTAGAGATGGCCAGGAGAAATTACACTCCCCCTGCCTGGAGCAAAGCAACACCCTTCAGCATGCACGTTTCTGTGCCACAGGAGCCTCTTGGGCCACCGGGAAGCTGTCCGGCTCTGCAAGGTGCCAATGTACTGTGTGCGAAACACGGGGTGTGACGGGGCGGCTCGCTTCTCTGGGATGTCTTTTAAACCCGGGCGGCGAGCTGGCGGCCACCACACCCTGAGCATTTGCTACAGCAGCTGCTATCCCAATTTTGCATGGCCCTTTTTGCAGTCAGCAAACGCGTCCTGCCGCAGCCTGCCTGGGAGGGAGCTGCTGCCTGGCAGGACTCTCCCGCCTGCAGCCCTGGGCAACAGCACCGGTCCCGGCTCTGGCAGCTGCCTGGTGCCATCTCGTGGTTAAATAACTTCTCCGGCGCAACCCTGTTCCTGTCCTGCCACTGATCTTCCACTAGAAAGGAAAGAAAAACCTCCAGTATTAATTTTTAGCAGGATATTTCTGCATGTCTTTGCACAGGCAGATGCCTGCAACGTTGGGTAAAAGCACCACTCGGCACTGCCTGTTCAGAAGGGGCCGATCAATGTGTGTCCTACCTGCACCACCCCGCCCCCCCAATCTGGGGGTGTTGTTTTTACACCTTCATAATCTCGTATTTCTGCAAGAGAACAGCTCGCAGCGTTTCGCAGCCAGAATGGCCAAGCCTACGTGGTCGATGCTTACTGCCCTCACCTCGGGGCTGACCTCGCTGCTGGCGGGCGCATTATGGGCGGATGCATGGAATGCCCGTTTCACGGCTGGCAGTTTCAAGGAGAAGATGGAAAATGCATCAGCATCCTGTATGCTGAAAAAGGTGAACGTCACGCAAATCGGCAGAAAGCATCTGCAGAAATGGCAGTGCCCTGTGTGTCCTCATTAAAAGCTACTTCATTAAGGAAAAGTGGTCTTTGTAATAACCCACCCTCTATCCTGCTCCCCTATTTCATGCAGCACCCTAATTTTCCTCCTGGCTTGTCCATGTTGGGGCATAATGTTCCAGTGCCCTTTCCTATGTTAGACGATAACCAGGACTTTAGTTAAATAACCACCCTTCCCGATTTTGGTAGTCCTACAAGTCCTGCATTCAGCAAGCAGGGTATAAAAGAAGATTTTTAACTCTGAGTCATCTGTTGCACGAATGAGGAGCTATTGGGTTTCAGAAATGATTCTGTACTCTACAGTGACAGCTTATACCATGTCAGCATTAGCATGATAGAATAGTCTCTCAATGGCAATTTTTTCTACTTTTAAGGCTTGAAGGGAACTTTTGGTTGGAATCCAGGAAAGCTTTTCACATACTTTTTAGATATGGTTTATGTTGACTTATCTTACTTAAATATCTTAACGCTCACATGTAACACTTCCTTGATCTGGCAGCACTGATTAGTCTAAATCACCAATTCTAGATGTGGCTGAAACCTGCAGACAGACTTACCTTGAGTTTTGCTTTGGCTTATGCTTCTTAGTTATTTTCCTGCAAAGTTCAACTTTCTCTGTGTCATGGTTTAACCCCAGCCAGAAACTAAGCACCACGCAGC
>VYZV01034460.1:98187-173426 GCA_013401275.1 Pandion haliaetus | reverse complement strand
CCCCCCCCCCCCAGTGGGATGGGGGAGAAAAATCAGGAAAAGAAGTAAAACTCGTCAGTTGAGATAAGAACGGTTTAATAGAACTGAAAAGAAGAAACTAATAATGATACTGATAACACTAATAAAATGGCAACATTAATAAAAAAAGGATTGGAATATACAAGTGATGCACAATGCAATTGTTCACCACCCGCTGACCAATGCCCCATTAGTTCCCGAGTGGCAATCCCCCACCCTTCCACCCCCCCCCAGTTTATATACATCACATGGTATGGAATACCCCGTTGGCCACTTTGGGTCAGCTGCCCTGGCTGTGTTCCCTCGCAACTTCCTGTGCCCCTCCAGCCTTCTTGCTGGCTGGGCATCAGAAGCTGAAAAATCCTTGGCTTTAGGCTGAACATTACTTAGCAACAACTGAAAACATCAGTGTGTTATCAACATTCTTCTCATACCTAGCTCAAAAACATAGCACTGTATTAGCTACTAGGAAGACAATTAACTCTATCCCAGCTGAAACCAGGACACTCTGATTGGGATCGATTGGGATAGCAACAAAAACGTTGATTAGCAGCAAAACTGTCTTTCTACTAAACAGACTATTTTTTCCCAACGTGAAAGAGACATTCCATGTATATGGGGTAAGATAAACAATTCTAGAGCTCACCAAACAGCATTTCCTTTCTTTGTGTGTGTTATTTTCAGAAAAAAAGATTAATACTGTATTTTTTTCCCATATGTACTCAGTCAGGAGCTGCATTCAAGTGAAAATTTGGTTCCAAGTAATGAGCAATGGTGTATTTCATCACAAAATGAGAATGAATGTCGTGGACATACACAAACACTTGCCAAGATGCATTGTTTCATCTGAAATGGCTGTATTCAGAGTCATTGTGATCTGTAGTTATTAAAAGAACAAAACTGCAGACAGCTGCCCTGCTCCTATACAGCCCAAATGGGTCAGGTTGATTTAGACAGATTTAAAAGCCATCTGTGCTCATGCAGGTCACTTTGATAGAGAAGGATTTTGGAGAGCTCGGATGGGCAGCTCATCCAGCCCTGGGCTTGCAGGGGACCGACAGCCAAGCAGAGCCGCAGAGCCCTACATAGTGCTAGATGAAGCTGGTGAAGGGTCTAGAGCACAAGTCTTATGAGGAGTGGCTGAGGGAACTGGGTTGTTTAGTCTGCAGAAAAGGAGGCTGAGGGGAGACCTTATCGCTCCCTACAACTATCTGAAAGGAGGTTGTAGCGAGGTGGGGGTCAGTCTCTTTTCCCAAGCGATAGGACAAAAGGAAACAGCCTCAAGTTGCACCAGGGGAGCTTTAGATTGGATATGAGGAAAAATTTCTTCAGCAAAAGGGTTGCCAAGCATTGGAACAGGCTGCCCAGGGAAGTAGTTGAGTCACCATCCCTGGAGGTGTTTAAAAGCTGTGTAGATGTGGTGCTTAGGGCCATGGTTTAGTGGTGTACTTGGCAGTGTTGGGTTAAGGGTTGGACTTGATGATCTTAAAGGGCTTTTCCAACCTAAATGATTCCATGATTCTATGTCTGCATGGGGGGCAGATGAAGCCCTCTTTAAAATTTAAAGAGATGCATCCCACCCAAAGCACCAGATTTTTTCAATTAGAAGTTGCAGTGATGGTCTCCTCCTGCCCCCTCTGATCTTCATTGACTAAAAGAGAAACGTAGTTTCTTCTATTATTTCACCTCCCATGTGACTGTACAAGGCTGAATAATAAGGAAGCGCTATCCTCTGTGCTTGTTTGCAAATGAGGAAAAAAAAGTAATAGAGACAAAAGCCTTCCAATCCAGTAGAAGCTATGTTTTCTGACAATTGGGTAAATATAAATGCCAAAATTCATTCCACTGGAAAGAGTGCAGGTATATTCTCAAAGTAACACACGATACTGCAGTATTGTAACAGAGAATGACTTGAACTTGAGAGGTGGAGATGGCTTTTACTCTCTGCACATCTATAACTAGAAGCATCTCCTTTTAGCTCATTGAAACTTGAGGAGGGTCCAGTGATGCAGCAGACATTTACTTATTTGAACAGTTTTAAGAACAGCAAAAGAGGCTGCAGAGCAGGCAGCCATGTTTCTTCCTTAAAAAACTTATGCAAAACACCCAACTGAAATAAAACTGATTTAAGCAAACTCTCTTTTGTGAACTTCAGAAGCCGTTGTCCTTCTTCAACAGCCTAAAAGCTGGGAAAGTGTCACCAGAGAGTCTGTGCCACACGAATATCTCCCATAAAGACGATCTCTGAGCTGTGATGATGAGGTGACCCTTAGTGCCAGCATCAGCCTTAGAGATGCCGCTTTTAAATGATTCCTTTCTGTCCTCCACAGTGCCAGATTTTGCGAGGGTCTGGACCTGGCCGTCCTGTGAGGTGAATGGGGTGCTGCTGGTCTGGTACCACTGCAAAGGGGTTGGCCCAACGTGGGCAGTACCCGAGCAGCGCGAGATCACCACCAAAGAGTGGGTGTTCCATGGGCAGACGGCGCACTTGGTTGACATGCACATCCAGGTAGTGAGCCCGCTCCCTCCGTGGGGCACGTCCATGCCTGGCTCCTCTCCTATAGTCCAGTTCAGGGACATCTCCTGCCAGTTAACCCATTCAGGGACATCTCCTCCCAATTATGCAGGCCCTGCCTGTGCTTAGTGGCATCGCTGCTGCTGGCAGACCTCAGACCTAGAAATACATCCCCACACCATATACCAAGAATATGGCATATGTTCCCCAAACATGGATCGTGAGCTTCTCAAGTAGAGAACAGATGTTCTGGGTACTTAAAAGGAATCTGTTAATTTGCTTTGACTTATAACTGATGTAATTTAAAAAAAGATTCTCTAAGAATTGCGGCACTTAGCGTCAGGAGGCTTTTCAACTCATCAGTCACTGAAATGGAAACACGCAGTTATTTTTCTGTTAATCTTCATAATCACCATCATACGCTGACAAATGTGCCAAGGAGAACAAAACGGCTGTTGCCTCAATTGCATCTCAGTGGAAATGAGTCTGGAAAAGGGGAACTGTTTTGTGGCACTAAATAGAAGGGACCACGGCTGTAGTCCTCGGAGGGAGCAGGCATAGGTGGAGGCTCCTCTGGGAGGGCAATGGGAGGCAGCAGCAGTTTTGAAACTGGGCAGTCCCTGGAGGTCCTTGGGAGATTTTTTATATGCTTGCTGCTGAGCAGAACACTTCTGTTCATAAAAAATCAGTGACAAAAATGACCCTTAATCTAGAGCACATGTCTCTCCAAAGGCAGTGCCTGCCTGCTGACTAAAACTTGACTAAGGTGAGTGGGTTAGAAAGAAAAGGAGAATTAGTAGAAGAAATGAAGAATGTGCATGAGACATAGGAGATACAGCTCTGAGAGTGTGCAGAGGAGTTGTGAGAAGCAGGGAGAATTTGGGAGGTTGATGGAATAGTAATATTTATTTCATGTCTGCTTTTCAGTGCAAGCCACTGTACACAGGTCTATACTGGGGCCAGTCAGTGCTACTTCCCAAGCTGGTGGAAAGCTGGTGTATTTGAGTAATAAAGCTGTTAAAATTTCTCAAAAAGTGACATATTGGGGGGCAGGCTGGTGGGGTTTAAAGGTTTAAAAGTATGTGAAAACTAATCTAGGAGCACAAACACAAAAATGCTTTATTCCTTACAATTATTACAGGGCCAAAGGAAGGACTGATTTGGAGTCCCAGCTTGTGCAGCTGCAGAAGTTAACATGTATAGACGCCTTTGAGCTTAAACTGAACTGTGAATTTTCTGAGCTTCATGTTTAAATTATTCTTATAGACTAGTAACTTTGTTCTAGTACATTTTTTAAGGCATTTGACCTATTCCAAATTCAGAACAATAGCAAAACAAGTCATGATACAAAACTTTGATAAGGGGTAGATCTTGGTGTAATTAGGGAATTATCACAAAGTGGATGTTGATTGTATCTCTGTTCAATTCTTAGATCTGTGCTATTTAGCACTGTTATCAATGAACAGGAGAAAAAAGACATTACAATAACCTTACAAAGAGTTTGTACTCAACCAACCATTAAAGGAGTAGTAAATAAAGTAGCCAAAAACCCCAGCAATATCTGCACTGCTTCAAAGAACCACATGTATGACCATGCGTCTGGGTATACGTCAAAGAGCAGAGAACAAGTACTTCATGTCATGTAAGACAAAAGGCTGAACATGATTTCAGCTAAAACCTAATGTGACTATTGTAGCTGCAAATGAGAAAGCCAGAGCAGGATTAGGGCTGTTGTATTACCTCCATATTGTATTGCCATCACTGCTACTGAGATCCAGAGCCCAGGACTGGCGTCAACAGTCCAATAAGGCTGTTCATGACCTGAAGGTAATTCAGTGACGAACAACAAGACCAAGTGAAAATTTGGAAGTGTTTCCTTTCCTAAAAGATTAGATTTTAAACTTCTTGGGACCAGTAGAGCACTGTAAACCCTCATGAATTCCTGTGGGCCCACAGCATAGCCATCCAGCCCTGACACATCTGTGAATGTCCCAGGGCAATACGGGCTGCATGGCTCTGCAGGATTTCCCTTGGCCTGCATAACATTAACAGGTGGCAAGCAGTCTGTGACTCTTGGCTCTGAGGCATAGCTTGACTTTGTGCCTATTATCTGATGAACAGACAGAGTAAGGGGGGACTTGAGCATGGTCTAGGAGACATCTCAAGCAGGTCTCAAGCTGTGGGAGCTGCTGTACCAGAAGGCTGGACCATTGGGGACTTTTCCCTGAGGGTGCTCTGTTGCTCTGCAGGTGGGGCCAGGGTTGGATTTCCTGATTTTTGAACACACTTTCCTGGGCCCTGGGATAATCCTGCAGATGGTGACTCCTCTGAAGCCGATCCTGCAGAATGTTGTTCACAAAATCTATCCCCAGAAGAACATGCTGGCCATAATCCCCAAGTTCATCCTGAGAGTAGAGTGCATACAGGTTAGGCCCCTGAAGCAGCTAAAGGTGATGCCCTGGAGCTTGGTGGCTAGGAGATGTGAGAAGGAAGAGCAGTTGCCCACATGGGCTCAGATACATGTGGGAGCAAAGCAGTCATGGGCAAGAGCCTTTCGGTGCTTGGTATGATCTTTCATTTTCAGTAGCCCAAAGAACTAAACTGGAGGTTTAGTAAAGAGGGTCCCTGCAGTGGGCCATTTGCTGAGGGTGGCAGAGAAGTGCTAGCCCTCTCCTGTGGATGGGGAACTGGGGCACAAGGATAAGGCAACCTCTCCCAAGCTGCAAGAAGTCTTTGAGGGAACTAATAACTGCATCTGGATTTCCAGCATCACAGACTGGTGCTTTGAGGTCATCCTATCTCCTTTGGTAAGAACTGAGCCAAGAAATCCTCCTGTTGTTAAATTATGAGATTGGGCAACTCCCAACAGAGGTTTTCCAGTTCCCTACCAGAGATTCATGAAAGTGGCAAAAGGTCCCTCTGGGGGGGTCTCCAGTTCAATATCCCAGTTGGGACAAGACTATTGCCAAATTCAGGTCAAGCGTGGCCTTGAAGGTGTGCTCCTTTGGAGAATGCCCCCATCTCTCCAGCTCCTTGTGTGGCCCATTCCATTATTTCTCTACCGACATTGTTAATTTTTAATTTTAATGTCCATTTTGAACTTCTCAACCTGCAATCTGTGGTTGTTAGTCCTTGTTATACCAGCTGGCACTACCAAGAGAAAGCTGACTCCATCATCCCTGTAACTCCCTTCAAGCAGTTGGAAGAGTTCATGTCATTCCCTTCTGTCAGAGGTTAAAGTTTGGAAACTGTTTGGTCTTACCAGAGGGAGTTTCACTGGCACTACAGTAAAAATTGCCAGAAGATTATTTTCATATGCCAAAAACCTATCCCAAATCAAACTTGGCTGTGCTAGCTCCTATTGTATAAATGGTGGCTTAATACTTTGCATTCTTACTAACGTGAATGAGCAGCACTCATTTCTGCAGAGACTTCTTCACAGAGGAAAACTCCATAAATCTTACTGCATGTGTGTGTGTGAGCAGAGTTGAAGATGCAGATGCTTAATTTATAAAGCCCTGGTTGGCTGGAGCTACCCAAACAATTAAAAATCTCTGGTGGAGCAGCTCCTACCTACACAACGTCCATTTCTTTTCCAGTACCTCCTACAACAGGGGCATTCTAAGCTAAAAGCGGCTTCTTGTTCAGGAGCTATGATGGGCTAAATGTCTGCTAACTGCAGACAGAGCTGTAGCATTAAAAGTTACAAATAGCACGAGCAGTCCCACACTGGCCATTTGGGAGAAATGCTATAAAAGAAACCTACTGTGCATGTAGCTCACACAAAACTGCTGGTTTAGCTTCCCCACCTGAATGAGACCATCCTTCTCCCCTCAGTTTGACTGTGATATAACCATCTGGAATAACAAACAGTATCTGCCCAAGCCACTGCTGATCAGAGAAGACTCCACCATCCAAAAGCGCCGGCGCTGGTATGCCCAGTTCTACAGTGAGAAGAGCACGAGGCTCCTGGTGCAGAAGGAGGGCCTGGAATGGTGAGGACCTTGCTGCCTGCTGCAAAAGGTGGGCAGAGGCTCTCAGGGGGCTCCTGCCACCCTGGCTGGTGGGCAGCGGTGCTGGACAGGCATGATCAATATAACAAATACTGGCACTGGCACAGGGAGCAAAGCCTGAGCCCTGGTGATCCTCTTTTACCTTCTGTGTTTGGGGCATCAAAGCCCGAAGAGTGTAATGTGCTTGCTCTTGTACCTGTGCTGCAATGTATGAGCTGAGCGTGAACTTCAGATTGCTAGAACTGTCTTTGAAGTGCCTTGTCTCTCGCTGCTGCTATCATTTTGAGTAGTTATATGAAAAGCTTTTCATGTGGTCTTTTATTGCCTGAAGTGTCTTTTCCCAGATGCTTCTGCACCATCACCTTGGCTGGAGCAGGCTTCAGCTCTCCCGGGGAGCTTTGGCAGATGCCTGCACGGCATCAGAGATGTGATTGCCAAGCCCACAGACATATGCCATCTTCCTTCTCTCTGGCAGCAGGCAAGGCAGCATGGGTTTTAGCTGTCCACCATGTCCTTACCATACCTGTGGGCTTCCTCGAGCCTACTGAGCTCTTGCATGAGTCAACTCCATATGGAGCTATTGCATCTAGTTGGTAAGAGGGACTATCCTGGTGACCAAATAATTTAGGCTGACAGCAACTCTGCAGCTCAGGGATGTGAGTAAGATTCTGCTTTGGTAGTCCCTGGATTCCAGCAATACCTTGGGTACATTGTTGGCTGTAAAAATTTGTCCCATGGCAAAACCATAGGTATCACTTATTGTCACTGCGATCAGAAATGAAGCTAACACAAGGAGATCAGGCTGCAAATCTGACAAAAACTGGTCTAGGTTCTCCTGTGCTTTGTGCATACATGGTCTGTATTAAAGGGCTAAATTCTGCCTTGCTGCATACTCTAGAGAAACGTGTAATTTCCATAGGCAGAGCCCGACATGTATAGTTAGCAGGACTCTGGCAGTTACTCTATGCCAAGAGCCAGCAAGAGCAAATGCTCAAATACAGGAGCTTTCCAAGGAGGCTGGTAGCTGCTGTTCTCATGCACTGGGCACTTGCCTGTGCCTTGTGAATTCTGCACTTTGCTGGGAGCAGGAACATGCCATTGCAGCCCTCTGCCAGCACAGAGTCCATCACCCACCCTGGCAGCATCCCAGATAACCATGTGCAAGCTGTGCTTTTGCCCTTCACATCTGGCTATTGCACTGTCAATATTTTATAATTAAATTTTTTAAAAAACTGATCTCATGTTCACTGTTTGTTGTTCTTCACTGTTTTGTGGGGTGTTTTTGCATGGGAGAAGTGATTCTGCAGCTGGCCCATGCTGTCCTGCTTCAGGACCCACAGGGAATCTCCAACAAGGAATTTAAGGAGACAGCAAGAGATTGGACAAGGAGCATTGCCCAGCTCAACAGCCTGAGCCTCTCAAGGACCTTGAGAGCACCAATATGTCTTAGTGGCCCTGACCAGCCTCACCTGGGCATTCATCCACTCCCTGCCCATGGCCCAGGAGCCCCATTTCAGTTCAGCTCTGGACCTTCAGTCCCTGTCCTGAGCTATGCTGTAGGAAGTCTCCAGCTCAGCCGCAGACATGCCCACACCTGGTTGATCTGAACTCTGACCATGGACTGACTTCCCAGCTTGACCACCACCCTGTCCCATCACCATGGATCTGCCCAGTGATTGCTGGGCTGTGTCTGACCCTGGCTACCCTTACCAGATCCCAATCCCGAGCTGCAGATTGACTTCCCAGCTTGACCTCAGACCTGCCTGATCACCACGAGCTTGCCTGATGATCTAGACTCTTGGCTGAGCCTGGCCATGAGCTCTGGTCCTGCCCTGCCCATCCAGCTCAGGGGCAGTGGGACCCCCCTCGGCTCCCAGCACCCCATTCCTTTAGGGAGCAGTCACCCTCACGGTGATGGGTGATGGAGAAGCAGCAAGAAGCAGAAATTGCAACTACAGACAGGACAGAGATGTTGCATTACATGGTGTAGGTCAAGATGTACTGTTCACCCACAGGTTCATGGGAGCACATAGCCACCACACACACACACACGTGCAAGTACTAAATTGTCTTGCAACATTCAGGGCTGTTTCTCCCTGCTCCTCACTGTTTTCCCACATACAGGACGAACAAAACTCCAAGGAAGGCAAATTGTTGAAGACCACATTAGAGATGGTGAGTTAAATTAGCTTTGCTAGATCCATCAGTCCTTCTGACATTAGAGGAAACTATGGGTTACCTCCAGCAGAGCCCGAATTCTGAGCTACTGTTTCCTTTATTGTGAAGGCTATAGTAGTGTCCCGTTAAGGCAGAAATTAGAGAATTGGGAAATAAGACAGGATTAGCTTAAGCCTCTTATGTTTCCATTTGCAATCTTATTTATCCTTTTAAATGGGTCTAGCCAAAAGAACAATTTAGTGCCGGGAGACACTGGCATGCCAAGGAGCACTGTCCTCCAGTCTTCTATTTTTGGCTATACATTATCCACTTGACATATTTAGATTTTCAAACAAATCCTAACTCCTATCTGGTTAGGATGTGAGGCCACCTAATCTTATTGTTTACTGAAGTCACTTTTACATCAAATCTACTGCAAAGCTACAGCCATTTGTACTATTATTTCTGATAGTTTTATTTATTATTGTGGCTTATCTTCACACTTGACCACTAGCCATGGGTGTTTATCCAATTGCCAGACCTATCATCATTCCATGTCTTTGGGTTTTTTTCCCAACTAAGACATTCAGTATAAATTTCCCAATTCTCAAGCAGTTTTGGGTTTTTTTTTCTTGTTTTTTTGGGGTGGGCGGGTGCAAGGCTAGAAACCCCCAAAGAATCAAAACAGGTCAAAGAAAAGGATACATGAAGGGTGATGGACAACGTACCTTGGATTTTCCAGCAGTAGGCCTGGTCTCCTTCTCCTTTGAGACCTGGTCTATGTACTTATTCCACTTGGGGCAATTCCCCAGTTGTTTCTGGTTCATTTGGAGGTGGGTCTCAGAGCTCCAAACAGCGTCAGGAAGGCTGTATTCCCGCATGCAGAACTGCCAGTGATCCCCATTAACCAGTGCATCCTTGTGACCCTGTGAGACACTTTGATGCAGGTCAAGACTGACAGCCTCTAAGCAGATTTCTGTGCCCTTTCGTATTTTGGCTATCATTATAAATAGCTGCCAAGGGCCTTGTCTTGTGGAATGAGCCTGCTCAGCACCTGCTCAATGCCCAAATGCCTCTTTTCTCCTGGGGTGAAAGCAAGTTCGCAGGTGGATCTGCTGATACAAGTGAAAATCTCAGACCATGCTGGGCAGAAACATGGCACATGCGAGTCAAGACTCTCTTGCCCAGTTATCAGCTTGCACTGCTTTAGCAGCATATAAGGCAGCTGAGCTGAACCTGTCCTGGTGGTGTGAATATAAACACTGCATTACAACACACCAAACCACCCCTCCAGTTGGCCAAGCAGACCTGGTTCACTTTCTGCTACACATAAATGTCTCACTGGTGAGGAGAGCAGGTTCACCGCACTGGCAACCAAGCGTGAGACAGAAGATATTCTGCAAAATGCTTTAGGGAGCTTCAGGTGCACAAGGGATGCAGGGAGAAGCCCACTGCAGAGTTTTATGGCTGATGAGGTCCATCAAAGGGACTGCTGCTGAGATAGGTCACTTTAATGGATGTTTTCCCTCTTCAGAACATGACACTTGGCACTGGGCGATGTCCCGTTCAGGTGCTTGAAAAATAGAAAACCCCAGACACTTCTTTTTTCCCTAAAGGATGTTTTATTGTAAAACCATAAATACAACACTGACATGAAAATCCTCAAGCAACGGATGCTTTCTTACAGTTACAGTTTGTCTTCTGCCTTGGCATCAACTCTGAAAAGAATGTTGCAGAAACATGTCTCTAAGATATCTCCAAATAACCGAGCTCTGGCTTGGAGTGCTCAGCTTGTTTGGAAGCTAAGTGGAACTATTCCTCCTCTCTTGTGGAATATTTCCATTCAGACAGCAACAGACTTGTAAAAACAGCAACATTTAAACACCTTGATTTTTTTTTTCTTTAATAATCCTTTTCATTTGACGTCAGTCTAAGTTTCAAACAGCACTGAATTTATTTAGCTGTAAAAAAAACCAAACCAAACCAAAACAAAATCCTAAAAAGAAAAAAATCAGAAGAACTTGAGTTGGCCTCAAGCGTTCATATATCACAATGAAAATCAGCAACTCAACACCGTGCAATATTGCTCTCTATTGAGTCATTCGATCCACACCAACAATACATGAGACTTCAAACAGGTTTTGTTTTGTTTATTAACACAGCAAGTGTGACATTAGATAACCTTTTAAATACAGTACATGGTACAGTGCGGGGCCAGTTGCCCGCACTTTTCCCCATTATGAAGACAAAGCCAGCGGTGGCGGTTTATAAAAATATTGTGTTGCTACAAAAGTATAAATTAATGCTACCGGTATTAAGAAATATTAAACACATAAAACTTATAAGGATTAAGAAAAATATTCATTAATACCTGTAGAAAACTCTGGCCTAAAAAAGATATTTTTTGTATATTTTTTGTATATTTTTTTTGTATTTTTTAAGATGACATGAGATTCTTGCACTCGCAGGTAGAGACACACACAGGTGCATCTGTGGTATTGCCTAGAACATCTGCATCTACAGAAAGGAAGGAAATGCACACAAGTTACTGAGGGGAGGGAGGGTGAGGAGGGAAAGGAGAATATTAACTGTTTGCTTGATGAAACAACAAGAATTCAGCTCCCAACAGGAGCTTTTGAAAAACGAACATACGAATGAGGAACAGCTTCTCTTTTCAGACTGCCTGCTAACAAGGACTTCCTGATGGTTTGGTTTGTTGGCATGACACCTCCTAGCTATGGCGTGGACCAGAATCCTCATGGTCTGGACGATGTGTGCTCCTCCTGGACTTACAGCCTTGGCTAGTCACCTGTCATGAATGTTTCAGTTCATCCGTTATCAGTCTTCCTTTTAAATAATTAAAAATAATATTATAGTCCAATTAAGTTCAAAGGGACCATGGAAAACAGCTCCTAATACTGTTGTTCCTTCCAGAATACATGCCTCCTTCCTTGAGAGGAAAAAAAAAATTCCCTCCTCCCACCCCCCTGCCCACTGGGAAAAAAACCCAAACCCAAACCATCCTATCCTCACGCATTGCAGAGACCACCACAAGAATCCCTAGGAGACCGAAAACAAGCATTCAAGGCTGATGAGGCTGGAAGTGTCTTTTTAAGGAACTTTGGTTATACAAAGCGAGCATTTGACATGCCTGTACTCATCAACTCCACTGTAAAGTATTCCTATTGTTAAGGCTGCACTGCTCACCTGGGTACCAAGACATGCTGAGCACTGTCAGTGATGCTAGAATGACAGGAAGGAAGAATATCCTTCCAGTCAGTGGTTGATGTTGTGCATCAATGAGCTATTTATATGACTCATTTCAGAAGCTATTCGAAAAAATTCAAACTTGGCTGCCTACAGATCATTAAACCCTAAAGGGTCTACTGGATACACCATTGTCTAATGTGAGCGAAACTCTTCCGTCAAGTTATAAAACAAAGGACTCTTAACAGGAGTAGCAAAAAACCCAACTAACCAGCCAAACAAAACCCAAAATTAAATGGAAATCCCCCAAACATTCAATATATAAAATTAAATTTCGGGGCAATACACTCTCATTGGTTTACCATTTCTGGCCTAGCATAAGCAAACTATCCCACAGTACTAACAAGGCATTCAACTTGGAGCTGTGCTTGGGCTTACCCCTCTGTATTTTATTGTTTTGTTCAGTGACATTTCCAGAAGCCCCAGGAAGATGATAACCTGTGGCATAGGGACAGGTCCCATGCACTGTAAAAAGGGAGTTCTTATTGCTATGGAGCGACATCTTCAGGAATATCTGACACAGGACCTTGCATCTCAGCTGATGCTTCTGGGCATTCCCAACGGATCCCACTGGTTCAAGACCATGGTGTAGCACAGCAAATGCACAGCAGAAGTAGCAAAACATTTAATCTTTCCCCCACCCCAATTCTTTCACCTTGGCAGTATAAGAATTGACAAGACATTTGCTCCTCAACTGGTGTTTTCTCCTCTGCCCCTCAGCTACCTCCGTCCTTTATGAAACCTGGTTAATGTATATACTGGAGTGCTGGGAAGGGTTTGGTGCTGGTGGTGGGTGGGACAGTGCAGAGGAAGATGCTCTGTGAACCCTCCTGGACCTATCGGGCAGAACTGGCATTTCCCACCTCCATACCCAGTCTCTTTTCTCTTGGCAAGGTCCAAAGCAGCCTTGTGCCTCATGGAGTGTGCCTCATGTAGCTGTACAGTCTTGTTTTAAATGACAGGGCTCAAAAAACATTCCCATAACAGACTCCTCCCAGATGAACAGATTTCTCCTCCCTGAAAAGGTTTCCCAGAATCGTGTCTTTTTGTTCATTTCCTATGTTCTCCTAATTATTCCACAGGGAACAACTTGTCCCTTCCTGTGTGTGCTCCCTCTGAATGCTCACAGGAGGTCCTCTCCAGCTCCATTAGCCAGAGGGATGCAATTAGAGATCCAAGTCTTTCCTCAGTACAAAGCAGCACTCCCACCCTTTGATTAACTTTTTGGCTGCTCTTTTACTGTCTTTTGATTTATCAGTAACTTGGTGCTGTCTAGAAATGCATACTGCATTCTCCGAGTAGCACAATGCCTCGGTCACCCTGCTCCTGTGCAACACTATGTCCCGGCTTGCCTACTGTGGGATCCAGAAAGTGGGAATGGTCCCTCAGACTGGGTAAGGCTGAGCAGACTCATCCACCACTATAAACATATGTGGTAATTTCTTCTCACACTAAACCTTCCATGTTATTGCAAGCAGTTGGAGAAAAACAAACCAACCAGTCTGAGACATCTCACGGCATACTGTATTAACTCAGATACCACAATTCAGAGCTCAAGCAATTTTCAGAAGTGTCTCCCCTCTATTTTCAGTCATTCCCGAGCTTTGAGAGTATCTGCTGCAACTTAATTTGCAAAATTCTCATAAGGGTCATGACTCCCTGAGCTGCTTCTGGATGTATTGTCTGATCAGCAGGGGAGAACATCCAGCAAGCGCAGTTAAACCAGTGCAGGTGGTTCATGGGGATGCTGAAACCAATTTATCTCAAAGTTAAACTGGCTTAACCAGCAATTAACAGACAACTGAATTAGATAAAACCTGAGCCCACAGTCAGCTTTCACAGAAAGTCTTCCAGATTGCACTAGTTCATATACAACCAAATCAGTTTTCTTAGAACAAACATATAGCTTTGACAAAAAGGAAAGTTTACTTCTTTCTGAAACCAACCCAGGTGCCAAGACACTGAGCCCATCTTGCAAGCCAGAATGCAACTACTGTCTACTGCTAGAGACATGGGGAGAAAAGGCAGACAGAGGAGACAAATCTGGGCTCCCTGTTCTCCAGTGACCCTCCAGCTGCCGTGCTCACACAGGAACAACTGTTCTGAAGAGCTCTGCCTTTTTATGCCACTTCCTCAGTTTTCTAGTAACAAGGATCTTCAGACAGGACAGACAGTAACAAGAACTTCAGGCAGTTTGTCTTCTGTTGGTGCTTGCTCCCCACCTGAAGATCATAACCCCTCCCAAAGCAAACTGTGAAGTCTGCAAGGTCGGGCACAGCATTAAGCAGCAGAAACATATGAATGCCTGGAGGACTCATACACCATTTTTGTATCCCAACACATTTCTCAAGTGCAAGTAAAGGAAACAAGCGAACAGAAGGCAAATTCCCAACATGACCTACCAGAGGATGAGCCCAATTCTGAGGACTTCTCCTCCCGGCTCAAAGGGAGCAGAACCTCATGACAGCTCTGGCCAAAATATTAGATCCTCTCCTCTCCGGTCTCCCACCACAGGATGGGCAGTGCTCCTTACAGCACAGGTGCTGCTCCATACCACTGAGCCAATCATAGAATAGAATCGTAGAATAGTTTGGGTTGGAGTAACCTGGCAAATTAAGAGCTTCCAAAATTCAGGCCTTGGTAAAGTATCCCTGCTCCCTAGACTACAAATCCAAGTCTTGAAGAGGGGAAGAGAAATAGGAGGAAAAGCTTGGCATTTAGGGTAAATGCATGTACTCCAGATGTGCGTCTCTCCTTTTAATGAAGCGTAAGTGTATCAAGCAAAAGTCAGCCTGTGAGCAGACACAGCATGATTAGCTCCTCTGAGCTAAACACCCTGTAACCACGTTTAAGACTCATGAAAAGCTGCAGCTTCTTCCACTGACTCGCTGGAGAAGGGGGCTGGCCGACCAGCTCCTCAGCGACTTTCCAAATTGTTCCATGTTAGGGCTTTTGGTTTTATCTTGCTTTTTCAGCTGCCAAGTTGAGTTTTTAAGTCTTTGGGAGAATCTCACCAACCAGACATTGCTGAATGTTTGCTTAATACCATAATTAGTGCAACTATAACCAAAGTTGCCTTGGAGGTGACAGTTACTTGGATGGGGTAGAGGGCCAGTCAATCCCTCTCTTTGGTCATGACAGCAAGAAAGCTCCAGATAGGATGCCAAAACCACACTGTCAAAAGGAGAACAGTAGATGGGCTGGGAGTTAAGGGTGGCTGTGACCTTTCTGTTTGCATGTCCTGGCTGTGCAGCCATGGTCCAGCTCCCTGCTGTGCACAGCCTGGCATCAAATGGTTGCACAAATGACTGCAATTTTACCTCATTCTCAGTTCCAGGGCTTTAAACCTGTGCTAACTCTGCTTTGTCCACCTCCCCACCCTTAATGACTTGCAGACAGACAACACAATGAGCCCAAGTTGGCAAATCCCACAGAAGTTACCAGCCTGTCCCTTACCAACAGAGGCCTGGGGTTTGGAGCTTTCTTTTTGAAGGAATGCAAGGGTTTTGCACATTCACCTGAGAATTCAGGGTCTCAGGTGAACTGAGCACAAAGGTGTAATGTGCCACAGGAGAAAGAACTACAAATCCTGTCCCCAGTTCTGCCCATCAGCTGAGCTGCACAGTACATACTTTGCAGCTGCAAAAACTAATCTTGCTTTGTATTCATCCTCCAGCCAAATCTTCTTGCTGCAGGATACTTTGTGCTTTTCAGTGGGAACAGCAGCACAGCAAAAATGCTTTGTAAGTGGCACACATCTCACTTGGGTTTTTTGTTTGTAGTTTGTGACTTAGTTATTGTTTGTTACAGTTTTCTCCTGCACTGCAAGTGCAAACAGATGTGTTACCATGGGCCCACCTGGTGGCTGGACACACAGGACTTGTACAGGAGAAAATAAAACCAGCAAGAAGAAAAGTTGGCCCTACCTACAGCCAACACCTCCACTTGCAAAAGCCACTGCCAGCGAAACAAGATGTCCACATGCCTCTGCCTTGGCAGCTCACCTTCAGGTGCTGCTACCCCTGCAGTTGTCAGTGGGGTTGCAGACTGTGTCTTTTAAGATACCCATATGCAAAATTTACATTTAGGAGACAACTAGTTTTGCCCTGATGCCAGTAACAGTGTTGAGAGGTCAACCCAAATGCTAGCTAGACTCAAGCTAATAGTAGGTCCTGTTTCTAGACTGAAAAGGGCAAGATAGCTGGGTGCAAAGAGCTATCCTCAGTGACCTTGACCTAGGGAAGGTATCTAGCATGCCAGCTCTCCCCCTGTCTGAGCCCCATGGCACTGAAGCTGTCAGTTAGTGCCTGTCAGGTTCAATGCATCTGCACACCAAGCCTGAGAGATTGGGTTTGCCATTTCTCCTATCTTGGGACTTGCGACTTCTATTACAACCAGAGATGGGCAGGTGGGATCTTGGTTTAACATCTGTTCAACAGCAGCACTTCAAAGAGGGCCTCCAGTCTCACCACTGCACTGTCAGCAATCAGAAAACACCCCTGCACTGTTGAAGGGCTTCAGCCTCCAGCCTGCCTGCTCAGAGCTGAGCAAGTCCATCCTCCTGAACCTCCGATGCTACTCTGCTGCCACTGTGACGGCAGTTCTAGAGTGCATGACTGGAAGCAGGAGAGACTACTTCAAAAATAAGAATTTGCTCTAACGTGCCTCTGGGATACAAGTCCCAGCGACGAAAAATTAACAGTTTGGCACCAGAAGCTGGGAATTGTCCAAGAGGCACCAAACCTGACAGCCTGCAGTGATCCCGTCTAGCGGCCCATGAACTGTGCCTATGGGCACTGGACACAGCAGAGCACTGGCATTGGTGGATAGCAGAGTGACTGAGATGCTTTTGCATTATGATAATCTCTAATTGCATTTGGGGTGAGCCAGTAAGTGTGAATGTTTAAGGGCCTGTGGCCTTCCTAGAACAATTCAGCAACGTAACAAGTAGTGTAATGCACTGTAGGTATTAAAAAGACATTCATGCTACTAGAGGAAACTATTCCAAATAAAATGGGAAGATATTCTTTGCACTCAATCAGGAGCACTTACATTCAGAAGGATCTTTGAGCCCATGCACTTCTCTAAGCTTCCTTCAAACCCCAGTTTGACAAAACTGATGATCTTTGTTCCCCTGAAAAATCATACACCTTGGTTTGTCCTTGGCCTTGTGAAGGTTATTTTGTGTGTGTGCACTGAGAAACTTTTTTACAAACAGTTTAGGTACAAGGGTTCTCAATGGCAGCTGGCAGACGCCGGCAAGTTTGTGGGTGGTCCACAGACATCTGTGCTGTCACCGCTTGCTTGCTTTTTCTGGTTTCTAGGTTCTCCTTATAAGCAACTGCTGTGGTTCCCATAAGGGTATTATTTAATCACAAATGGGCTACTCTAGGACAAGTTTGAGAAACCCTAATGTACAAAATTCACAGAGAAGCTAATTAACACTGGGAATTCAGAAAAGAAGTTATGCTGTAAAAAAATAAATCCAAGAAACATAACAATTACAGACATTTTCTGCCATGAACCATTTCTCTTAGTTTTAAATCAAGCTTATAAACACTAGCTAACATGTTAAACTCAAAACTGGGAGTGGAGACAGAACAGTAACTTCTGTTTTTTGGAAAAAACATACAAAAAAGTTAAAAATAAAATTATAAAACCCTTAAAGTCTTCCTTCCTGATTTCTAAAGATACTGGTGTTCATAAAACACAGCTGCCCTGATAACATGCACCGTATGTCAAGAAGGCTGCAGACAAATGCCCTCAAGGTGTAAAGTTATTCAAAGGAGCAAAGTCCAGTGCAGAACTGGTCTGTTCAATGTAGTCTGATTATCCATGGCAAGATGGCCCAGGGGACAAGAGGAGAGGTGGGGTGGAGGAGAAACAAAAGAAACTTCAAGTCACTTTAGATCTCAGCTGCCTGAAGACTTTAGAACATCAGCCTCCCATTCATCTGCCCACTTGAAAACATTAGAAAGTCCACACACTATCTATGGAAAGGAGCACGTTCCTGGCAGAGCGCTGTCTCTCTCTCACGTGCTCAGCTTTCCTTTCAAACTTAATTTTATATATATTTATATTTTTATATATATATATAAAAAAGCACTTGGTTTCCAGGGGCATTCATAATGAGGTCCACAGTGTTTAGAACTTAAAATTCTTTTTCTTTGTTTGGAACAGTGTTTTAAAGTTTTGTTTTAATTAAAAGACAGTCTTAAAGCATGTTGGACTTCAAAAACATGAGTTTGTTCATGTCTTCTGGACTGAGTAGCCGTCTCCTTTTGATTAAGAGAGCCTGCTCACACATATTTACACATTCGCTTCTGGCACCAACAGCAGGCACTGCTAAGAGCCAAAAGGCTAGCTTGGCTAGTTTTGTATGCTTTTGGGTAACACATGACCAGTACTGAAACAGGTCAGGGGTGGCCTGGAAAAGAGGTTCTTGCAAATAATCATAGACTTCATTTTTCCCAAACCAATCTTCTTCCTGAGCTGCTGTGGCTTCCCCTGCTGCCCGAGGCTTCTTGGTTGAAGGTTCAAATTCTGTTTCTTCTGCCCAGGACTCTTTGACCTCATTGATCAACTCACAGACCTTGCCAATGATCTCTTCATGCTGGTACGGTGGCACGGGCCGCAGCTTCTGCTGAGGGTCTAAGATCATGGCTACCTTGTGTGCTGAATGAACTTTGAAGTTCTCCTTCAGCGCCTCCAAGAAGAGGTGGCAGAGTTTGCTGACTACGCCAGCATCATTAGCTTTGGAAGTGAACAGTTTCTCCAGTTTGACATAGGTGGGCAGTACCAGCTGCAAGGTGGGCCGGCTCTCATTGCTCAACTCAATCACTGCCTGTTTCACAGGAGCCAAAATGGCTGCCAGGTTGCTGAGCAGGTGTTTGTTCAGGTTTTGGATGAGGTTCATCTTCTTTGCCCTGCTGTAGAACTCGCAGATCTGCTCGTAGCGCTCGTGGACGAGCAGGAGGGAGTCAGTGACTGAGTTCCAGCAGGGTGGGGGAGAGGTCTCTTCCAGGGAGCCAAAGGTCTCCTTTGAAAGGCCCGTGGATCCTGCCAGATCTTCACAGACATTCAGGAGCTCAATCACTTCGTGCATATTGCGAGCCTGTAGTGTTCGCTTGTTCAGCACACTCTGCACTACTGAGTTCAAGGCACAGGCTGAACAACGCAAGCACATGCCTGCCTTGGAGAACGCAGAGGAATTGACTTTGCAGTCTGTGACATACACCGTCCTGATCTCTGACATTACAAACTCCGAGAGCACGTTCTGTACCCAGTGGTGGATAAAATCACCATTATCTCGAATGTCTACGCCCTTAATTCCCAGGACATAACTCTTGATATGATTGCTTTCCACCTGATAAGCTGTCAGGATGTAGCAAGAATCGGGGCCGATGCTCTGCGAGTGGCAAGAGACACCGATGCCAAGGCATGCGTTGCTGCCTAGGGCGCAGGTGACTTTCACCTTCACTTGGTTGTACATCCGAGGCAAATGCTTCAGAGCTAGTGTGTTGAAATTGCCAAGGATTTCAGTGACAGAGAAGGCACCATAGCGAGCACCACTATCCACCAGGGTCTGTGCTAGCTTGATGAATTCCTTCCCACTCACCACACTCAGAGCCCCAAGGTCAGTGCACATCACCCTCAGGAGCCTCTCAGCAATGTTCTGTCGCTCCTTCTCTGGGATCGCGCTGTTCCCTACTGAACCGCTCGCAGGGGCTGCAGTGAAATACAAGGAGGGAGAGAAAGCACCAGATGAGCATTGCTCCTCCGCAACGGGAGAGAGGACTAAGTCACAGAACAGTTCTCGGAGAGACCCAAAGAGGTGGAACATGCCCAGATGATGGAAGAGACATCTCTAACCCTGTATTCCCTCCCCCAAGGGTTTCTGGACAGAGGAATCTCCAGGGACAGGCCATGCTCTTTTTTAGAGCAGCAAGGAGCTTATCTGCATGCTTTCCCTGGTATGGGTATTCAGATAGAGCACGCACTATCTACTCATAATCCAGTGCCTTAACCAATGGCATCTCTGTGGCATTCATCAAGGAACTGCCTATATAAGTTATAATCGTCTGCCATTCACTATCCATGTCTACGGGCTGGTGGTCACAGCTTAGCCCAGCTGTAAAGCTGAACATCTTCCCATTTTGTGATTTGAGCCTCTTCTTTGAGACAGTTACTTTAAATAGAGTTGCTTCAATGAAGCATAGAACTTCCTCCACCATTTCAAACAGCCCAAGTTTCCACTTCTTCCTCTGAATTCTAGCAACCTCACTTTTTGTGGCTGATTTCAGGCAATGTGAATGTCATTTTTGGCCATACAAGAACACAAAAGCACGATGTTTTTGTCTCAGCCTTCTCCCAGGCTGCTCAGCAAAAGTTCTTTGGAAGTGATTTCCCACAGGGCTGTATTTTACTTTTCCCTGTGGTGAAGCACAAGCTCACAGGACGAGCTGGGGATAAAGCCAGACACTAGCTGCCTGCCAGCACAGGGAGTGACAGGTTATGCCTATGTCATACCATGATGACTGGATTAGTTTTTTGACCCCAGGCTGGGAAGCTGGACCTTGGATCAGAAGTTAACTTCTTCCATGAGTTCCCAAATGCATCTTCTTTACAAACCTTTCCAACTGCCTCCCCAGGGTTCCCAGTGCTTTTTGCATACTAGCACTCCCTGTAATGGGAACAGGTGCTCTGCTCTACAGGGTAGTACTTGAATTACAGATGAAATCAAGTGCATTTAGGCAAGGACAAGGGTCTTATGCAATGCCCATCACTGCTGCACCCTCTCTGACAGTGACTTGTTCAAAGTGGACAGCTAAGTCCGGGACGGAAGAGCAAACACTGCTACGTACTACTGTTGGTGTTATTTCTTTGGAGCTGCGGTTTCCACTTTTCTTCAACAACAGCTAGAGGTGATCTGGGCTGGCTAGAGGCAATATTGTTCTCGTTGTCAGCTGTGAGGCAAGAGACAGAGAGGTATTAGAAGCACAAGATAATAATGCTTAAAGCACAAAGAAGGGGAAACAGTACCCATCTGCTTAGCATTTACTTATGATTCCCTTAACTAAGGTGACACCAATCTACTACATTCTCTGTAGCTTTTAAGCAGTCTTCAGTGAGATGGCACAGTACCATCAGAAACCTTGAAAACTGTCTTTGGACTTGCAACCTATCACCTCCCAAAATGTGGCTGAAATGAGAATGGCTTTTTCTGTGCATCAGTGACATTGATGCCACCAGCACACCTTGAGAAATGTCTCCCAATCAACTTAAGCTGCACACCAGGAGGAATAGATGTTCCTTGTGCAGCCTGGCTTGTGTAATTTGCTTGCTTTTGAAATGAAAGGAGGTATAACAAACATTTACCCTTCTTTTGCCTTACTGCCTCTTTCTGCACCGCAAGGTGGCTTCCCTTCTTTTTTACTGTTAAGTACTTTGTTTTTCAAGCTATGCTCAACTCCTTTGTATCTAAGGTTCTTACTACAATCTTCATATATGGTTTCCTCCCACTTCCTGGCCACTGTAGAGAGGGCCAATCTCCTCCTGGGCTGCTCATTGCTGCCTCAGACTGGAAACAAAAAGAAAAAAACCAAGTTTCTGGAGTGTGACCAAAGATCATTCCTCCCTATGGCTGCAAAGATACCAACTGCCCTAGGGGCCTTTGTGTTCATGCTCCCATCTCTGTATATGTAACTGGGCTAAACACCTCAGCTTGCCAATCTGATGGGATCTTTCAAGGAAATGCAGTCAAGATCAGTAAATTCTGTATCATATCTATGCGCTTTCCTCTCCTTTGCCCCAAGAACTTCTCCCCAGCCTCCAGAGGAAATTTTCTATTCTTAGTATGCTTCGCTATGAAATTGTGCTCTGAAATAGGCTGTGAAGCAACAATACAGTGCACAATGAAGAGAGGTAGAAGAGGAAGGAGAAGGATGGAGAGACTAATGACCAGGCTGAACAGAAGGATGCAATTAAAAACAAAGATGACAAAACAGGTCCTTTACTCATCACAGCTGGACTCATCTCACCTAATTTTGGACATCTCTATTAGACACACCTTTCTTCAAAGTGGCCTCTTGGGGCTTGTTTTACACTCAGTGGTGCAAAACAGGCTTAAGAGTGCAACTCATTCACCCAGGCAGAACTAGATGCCTCTTGTAGCGTAAGATCCATCATGCTCTGAACTCACCTGGAGTCAATGACTTCTTCTCCACTGATTATAAAGGGAGCCCAAGTTGACCAGCTCAGGTGACAGTACCTATAGCCTAGGCACACCAGCATGTAGTGAAATTAATGCTGCCCCAGTGCTCCAGAGAGCAGAGCATGAATTAGAGGAATGCCTTATTAAGGCACACACAAGCACTTTGCTCTGCAGCCCAGGTTGATGTGGTGCTGGGCAGAGCAGTGGGCTGCCCGCCAGAACAAACAGAAGAGGGCAAAGTTGCTCTCCTTCATGTGTGGCCATGACCTGGGAAAGAAGGGAGACCAGCAAGGATCTAGAGACAAGCAATTATGTGAGGAAACCACTGCCTTCTTCCTTACAAGCAAGTCCTCCCAAATTTGAGCAGCTCTGCATGTTAACCGCTGGGCATTCACAAACCTTGCTGATGAACAGCTACAGACTGCAGTTATTATTAGGTCTGGGCACTGCACTGGCCACAGCCTGGATCAATACCTAAGAGCAATCCATGGTATGACAGAACCAGGTAGACTCTGGGACTGCCTTGAGGACTGTATGCGCCCAGGGAATTCACTGGTCGTGGCTGGCACCTGGCAAGCACTGCCGTGCTCAGGACTGCAGCCAGAGGTCAGTCTCTGCAGGTGTGGAAGAAACACAGAGCAGAAAGTGCTCCAGCGAATGCCAGTGATCAGATATGACACATCACTTTTCCCCCAGCATTTGCCTAGACTAATTACTCTTGAGCTAATGCCACCAGTGTCCTTAACCCCAAACATCTGTGGGTAGGCAAAGGAAAATGCTGGATGTTGTCTACTAACTTTGTTCACGGTTCAGGCATTCCTTGTCTTGATGAGGGGCAGGTGGGGGGAGAAACTCCATTTCCTCCCCTCAGCTCTTTCTCTATTTCATAATAATAGGGGATTTATTATGTACAAATATCCACTGGCATTCAATATGGCATTAATGAGATTTGTGCATTTCAGCCTCATCTTCCTTATCAGGCAGTCTGTGAACTACACAGATCATGGTTCTTTAATTTCTCTTCATGCCTCCAATCCTTTAATCCAGGTTCAGCCTAGTTGTCCTTTTATTTTTTTAGCTCTAGACTGTAAGAACGGAATTATATGGTAGCACTCGACCTGAACAAAGTACTCTAAAAGGAGTTAAAGCTGCATATTGTACAGTGTAATTACAGAACAAATTCCTTTTCCTGGTGTTCTGCTGTTCTATTTCTGCCTTTCAGCCTCCAATTTACATTCTAATTGCTTCTTCTCATTTTGTAGCTGCTTTATGGAGCTATAATCTCTCCTTATTACCTTCTAGCCTCCAGGCTCAGCCCTCAGAATGACTCAAGAGCCAGTATGTCCCTGCTTTTGCTCCCTGAGGCCAGCAGCACGTTCCCTGTCTTCAGTGACTTGTGAGAGGGGCTCAGTGGATGCATCACATTTAGTTGGAAGAGATTAGCCCTTAGCATCAGACATGATAAGCCAAACTGGACTCCTGAACACATTAACTGAAGGAGTATTTGACCCATACGGGCTTCTTGCACCTCTGCATCCCCATAGCGTAACATTGCTTCAGCCAGGCATATGGATTGGTATAAACTGCTACGATGCCAGTGTTCCCAGTATGCGGATCCTATGCCACCAGTTCTGCTGACTACTGCAAGGTCTCTGCACCCCCAGACTTTAGAGATACTGTGCCAGTGCTGTTTCTTGGATATGGAAATCCCCAAGCTCTGACAGGCTAAAAGGCAATAAACTGTAACCTGAGTAACTGCAAGCCCTGTGTAATCTTCATTGTTGCTCTGCTTAAGTACAACATCCACAACTGGACACCCACCAAAGCTGTCTGTAGCTTTCACACCTCTTCACTTTGTTTTGCCCTCATCCCACGGTAGCAAATACTGCGCCGCTTGCCTCCAGTTGCACAGATCTGGAGGAAAGGCTGCTTTTCCCTGCAGAGGAAGAAGCATGAGCGCAGGACTGGCAAACATCATGCGGAGAGATACCACAGCAGGGGACAGCTGCTTTCACAAGGGGCAGCCTCGGTGACACCTGGAGAAAGCACTTAAAGAAGACAGACAAGCTTGCTGTCACTGTACCAGTAAGACACTCGGGGGGAAGCAGCCAAGCAGAAGACAGTGACTTACAAACAGAGCAGGGAGAGATGAGAAAATACAGAGTTTAACAGGAGGAATCCTGAGTTGGGGAGAGGGGATTTACCCATTAATACATCTCTACTGACATTACATTAGTCGGATCACAAATACCTGCTCCCTCCAACCCTGTTCTGTGTCCACAGTAACCCAGGTGAACAAGCCCAGAGGCCATGGGTTATTTGTAAAGAAGAGAAGGAATAAGGTGCAGACAGCACTAGCTTAAAATTTTCAACAGCTCATACCTTGCCAGCGAATTGCCATTCTCCCCTTTGACACCTTAACCTTGGTCCCTCCTCTGTAGCTCCTCTACTCAGTGTCACCAAGAGCTATAACTCAAAATGCTGCATTTCAGTACCAGAGACCACAACAAGGAACAGGATGGTCAGGATGCAGCTTGGAAGAAAGCAGAAATTGCCATCGACAAACAGCAAGAACAGACCCCATCACTATCCTACCCCTACCCTGAGTGGAGCTTCACCACTCCTCAGCGTAACATGAAATCCAATTACCCCACATTAACCAGCTTGTGCTCTAACAGAAAATAACATCCACAAAACTCATACCATCTTTTAACAGATCACCCTAACTGTCTATTCATAACATTACAAAGATGATAAATAAAGTAGCTGCTGAACAACACACAAAGCCTGCTCTGAGATTCGCCAGTGAGAACTGAACTGCAATGGAAGAACTGTGCAGATGAAGAACTCAAGGGACACTCATTAAAATTAGGACTAAAACTGAAACCCAGAACAAGACAAGAACTTTGATTAGAATTACTGTTACAGAATGGAAAATGTGCTTTTCCTCAAGCTACTTGTCCTTCCATGCCACTCTATCTGGGGCTTACCTGTAAAGTAAGGGCAAACACAAGCACTGACTGTATCTCAACAGAGCAGCTGTCTGTCAGAGAACATAGGTCTGTTAAAGGTGAATTGATTTGTAAACCTGTGTGAATTCACTTGAATTTTCATTCAAGAGGAAAAAAAGAAAAAATTTCTGCCTATATAAAAAAAGTCCTGTTTCTACATATTTGAACATTCTGAACACTGTCTTTGGAACAGCTTTGGCTTTGAAATTTTAAAATCCTTTCTTATATATTGAGATAGAAAACAAAAAAGGTGGCTTACAAACAAAGTAGTGAACTGCTCAGAGTATTTCTTTTGAAGAGAGCTGAGAAGGAAATGAACACAACTGCTGAAATAGTGAATTAGTCTTCTGAGAACACATTTCAGTCCTTTGCAGAACTCCAAGAGACACAAGCACAGAAAAAGACTTGTGTGGGCAAAGGCTCTGCAGCCCTGCAAGCATTTTTGCTTTGTTTGCTTCAGTGAGAACTACCCTTTTTGCAGGAGGGATTTCATCTGCTGTAGGAGTAACCCGTTAACGCTTACGCAATGTGCATTCCCTAGATACCTTTGGATAAAGGGAATGAATAGTTCGATGTGCTCTGTGCTAACATGGCACATTTCCTCTCTTCCTAGGGAAGGGAGTAATATTTATGATATACTGTGAGCCTTGCATTGTTGCAGCCACTGCTATGTGCTCCAGCCTTGGTGTATCTTTTTTGCTGCAGGTGAAATTACTGGGGCTTTGGAAATTGTGAGCACAGAAAGCTCTATTGACACACAACGGGGTCAACATCAGGCATCAGCGCAGAATTTAATTCTCCGCTTTAAGCGAGTCGAAGTGCCCAGCTTACCTGCATGGGACTGCATGTGCTCCAGGAGATTGTTATAAAACTGGAACTGGATTCCACAAGCTCCACAGGTGTAAGGCTCTGTTTGGGAGAAATCAGTTCAGAAGAATTATACAGAGTATGCAGGGAAGCAGCACACGTGCATACTTCAGTTTGTACAGTACTGGGGCAGCGCCTTAGGGCCCGGTCCTTGTCATCTCAGCCCACGTGTGCTCATCACAGCAGTTCCTTAGAACCGAAGCCACAGGGCTCGGGCTGTGATTTGGGAAAGTGCATGGGCACGTCACTGCTTCCTGGGCTGGGGTCAGGCATTTTTCCATGTGCTTCACTTTACTGCCATGACAAGGCCTGGGACGGCAGAGGAATAGCTTGTGCACTAAAGTGAAGTACTTGCCGATGTGTGTTTGGGTGGGATCTCAGTGGAGCTGCACAAAGATCTGAGAGGCTACACACTGACTGGGGTTTACTAGCTCATGCCTGCTGCAGGTTGTTTTAAGCATATCCTTGGTCCTTTTAAGCCTGAAAGCAAAGCATGGTGAATTTTACATCCAGTTCTGTCAAATTCCAGTCTCTGCTGCCTTTCCCGAGTAAGACAAGGAGCATCGGGTTGTGAAAAATCCTGTTGCTCAGAAGCTGGGGCACGGAGAAGTGCCATGGGGGAACTCAGCTTGTTTTTTTGTCGCTGTCAACAAGTGCAGTGAGACTGGGGAATGGAGAGTGCCACAGGGCACAGCAGCAGCAAGTTGCTGGGGTAAGCAGAGGTGGAGGGGAAGAAGCACAGAAATCAGCTGTGCCAGAAAGCTGAGAGCAGAGCAGGAGAGCCATGTAGACAGAGTAATATGGATAAGCTAGAGTCAGGAAAGCTGGGTGCAGAGCTCCCTCATGAGCTAAAAGATACATTTAGTTCTGTTCTAACAAGTGTGTTGAAAGTGCATTTTTTCCACTGGATTAACCTAATAGCAAATGTTTGCAGTTGCTCATTTAAACAGTATTAGTTGGGTGCATTAGTTGACAGATGCAATATCAAACTACAGCGGCTGAAGCATGTTAACACTGCAGTTTGCTTCTATACCTCCAGATATACCAGCACACTGCCACCATTTATGCTGTGGCTTTTTTTTTCATAATAGCAGAATGGACAAAAGCAAGCATTTGATATATAAACAACTTTGCATATAAATGCCTGGCACACACAGAGAGCACAGTCTATTGCTACAATATACCAGAAATCTCTATCTATGAAGGGAAAAACATTCTGCATCAATGAAACTTAAGAAATCTATTGCATATAAGCAAAAGCACCAACATCCAGGATGGAAGAACCAAAATAGAGGAAAGCATAAGCCTGACTTGGCTATAATCTGTAAGATGTCTATCTCAGGTAACAAAACCCACAATCCATCAGATGGCTACAGGAAGCTGTGAGGAAAAAACATAAAAGAGACCATGAGCAGTTCATATAAGCTATACTTATATACCATAAGGTTAAACACCCTGCTGTGCCTCTGCCACAAATCCTACAGCCCTCTGAAACGATGGAGCCAGCTCCATCTGGAGGCGTTGTGCCCAATGCATTATTTAACTCACTATATTGTCTTGCGATGATACTTTTCTTTGCTGTAGTGAGGAAGTTTGTTAATACTGTACTTAAGTAACTGTGCTTGTGAAAAAAGGGAAGACTGGCAGCTGAGTGGCACACTTAGGAATTTCAGGACTGGGGGAATTAACATGGACTGGCTGTTTCTGTTGAAATCATCAGTAGTGAAACAGTCAGTTGTGGTAAAATGCCACAAAAGTTACAATGTAATCTAATTGTTTAGACTCCTTTTGTAATTGTCAGAGAGGAGAACACCCCATACCGGTGCAAATGATCCCTCTTAGATATGTATTTCAATGTCAGATGACTTCTGTTATAAATGCACCTATTTGCCTCTGCTGCTCATGGAGCCTAGATTGCTCAGATGGAAATGTCTCAAACTAAGTGGGTTGACTCCCCCTCCAAGTGTCAAAATCACCATTTGATTAATCTAATGAAAGAACACTTCAAAGAGTCTGCTGAATGTTGCTGGCAGGGCCAGAAGAGCTCTGGTGCTGCAGGCATGGCAGCTTACAAAGCTACTACCCCTGTTCTTTGCCCCATTGCTTTGCTGGAGCACCGTCCCCTACAGCAGAGTTGGGAGAATGTGCTGTACATCACAGGTGCTTCAGAAAGTCTGAAATTTAGAGATGTCACACCGCAGTTCCCTGGGACACTTTCAGGTCTCTGTGTGCCATTTAAAAATAAGCAGGCACATGCATTCCTTTCTGCCATCTCTGCCTGTAGTAATCTTGGCCAGAGAAAGC
This sequence comes from Pandion haliaetus, assembly GCA_013401275.1. Taxonomy (NCBI): domain Eukaryota; kingdom Metazoa; phylum Chordata; class Aves; order Accipitriformes; family Pandionidae; genus Pandion; species Pandion haliaetus. The sequence goes on along the minus strand of VYZV01034460.1, from coordinate 145,061 downwards.
AGTGGGGGAGCAATCCTTCCTTCACTGCCGAAGTCCAAGGACTCTTCTTTGCTCCCAGACAAGTACATGAACTCCACAATTCCCCTAGAAGCAGGTTTCCAAGTAGCCACCAGAACAACTCATCCCCTAAGCTCAGTTACAGGGCGCCTCACTGGGAAGCAAATCACTCATATACATCCAGCACTCTCCAAGCAGCACATTTCTCACATTAATTTTTCTCTCCTGTTTCACTACATCCTCACATTTCCTTCTCAGCTTATTTTGTCTCACTGAGCTGCTTTACCTTCCACCTGTCACATTCTCAGCTATTTTATCACCATAAAGCCATGTTGGTCTTCTAGCTCTCCCCTTGCCTGACTTCCCTTCACTCATGACCAGTCTTTCTGGGTTCTCCCCATCTGCATCCATCATGCAGTGACCATCACGGTCTCGATGGCTCTTCGTCTCAAGCTCCTCCCTCTGCCACTACAACATACTGTGTACTCAGTGCACTCAGTGACTCTGAAAGGTCTCTCATTTGTGATTCTTCTCAGAAAAATCCTGTTGATTTTCATCCCATTTCCAAAGGCCTCCCCTTCTGTTCTACTACAGAAATGTCCATCTCTGGAAACAAAACCACTGTCTACTTTCAAAAACTAGTTTCACATTCTGAAAATACTGTAACATTTTCTAAATACTTTTAAGACAAAGAGTCATAGAAATCTAAAGTTTGCCGTAAATAAGAATGAGTTAAGTTAAAACTAGGAATAAAATTTTAATTCATCCAACAATTCAAAAGTCTCTCCCAGGGAGCAGGGAAGGATGCTTGGGAGGATGTGCAGAATCCCTGTGGGAATGAACGAACTCATTTTACTTCCCAGGGCTTTCTCAACCCTCATCTTCTGAGACTTCAGGTTCTAAGCCCCTTATGCTCCACAGCACAGAGAGCTGGGAACAGTCAGATCACCTGGAAGGAGGGTGGGATGTGCCAGTGCTAGAAGAGGCACGGAGATCTGGAAGGTGGAGAGAAGAAAGAGGCAATCTGTATCTGAAACCAGGCAAAAGCCACCGCTAGAAAAGAATTGCTCATCTGGGCTGGTACACACAGCAAGTGAATTCCCTCTCCCTTTGATTTCTGCTTGCAACTTAAAGGTAGAGTTAACTGGAAAAGTTGTCAAAACTGCTCTGAACACCCGTAAGCCACACTTGTGCCCCTTTGTCCTTCCTGGGAACACAGCCCCTCCACACCACTACAGGACCTCTACTTTTCCTTTCCCAGGAGCAATTTCAGCTCTCCTCTTCCTTGCTCAGACTGAGGTTTACAGCATCCAGAGGGGATCTGTTCTTCATCAGGTCATCTAAACTCAGCAAGGGCCCACAGGTCCTCCCATGATCGCTCCAATCAGCGGAGCTCTCCTTTCCCTCTTGGCTTTGCTGGTGGCAGTACAATGAAGCCAGGACCCATCTGCACTGCCCACACCAACCCCCCGAGAACACCTGTGCTCTCCAACAGCTCCAATTGTTTTGGGTGGCCAAGATAAGCCTTACATATGAGCAAAGCAGGAAAAGCAGCTGTGCAGTCAGCTCAGAAATGGTTCAGAGACTTCCAGCCCAGACAACCTGTCTCACGCTGCTGGAAACCTTCTCCTATACCTCCTCAAACCCTTAATTGCTTCTCAGGAACCAATTCCTCCTGCTGCTCCACATCTGAGGGGGCTGGGAGTTGTGACAGTACCACCTTTAGGTGAGAAAAAAACCAGCTGTTACCCCATATGCTCAAACAGGCTCCTGGCTCTTACTTAGGGCCATGGGCCTCTTAGCAATGCCTGGTGCTGTGAACTTTGTGTATCTGTTCCCTTGGCATGGACTAGGGAGGAGGGTACACTGCTTTCTGTAAGTTTCCTTTAATTTGCATTCCCCTGGGCAGATGCTAAACACACGCTGGTGCCAGCTGGTCTGTTGCTGTGTACTTGGCTTGCTCAGGCTGCAGGCTGGGACTCCAGTTCACATCTGTAACCACAGCTCCCAGAGCCCTGAGCTCTCCTGGGCTGGTGCAGGATGTGGGCTACATCATCCCAAGACCCCACCAATTCCCAGTGGGCATGCAGGGCTGCTGCACTCACACAAACTTCCTTCACACTTGTGTCTCAAGGGAGCGGAGGATAAATTCACCAGTCCCCATGAGAAGCCTTCCCTTCCTCTTCTTGTTTCCACAGCTCACTCCCAGTAACCACAGCCCAACCTAAAGCAGCTGGGTGATGGGAAGGGAGGGTGTGAAAACAGCCCAAAGCTCACCTTACACAGCCACGAAAGTGGAAGGAGACAGGCAGAGCTCTCCAAGGCTGGCTTCAGAGCACTCCCCCTTTACAGGCTGAAATCCCAAGCTTTGGTTGCTCTTGCTTTGTTGGCCAGGCTGTGACCTAGGCACAAGGTCCTGCAGTTTGCATGTAGCAGACTGGCCTCTCTACTACTTACTGCCACTACTGCGTCCTACAAAAACTTCACATTAACAAATAAGCCATTACAATCCTGCAACTCTAAACTCTAAACCTGCAGCCCAGCATTCTCACACTTCACTGAACATTTCAGAAGATGAAATGCCAGGCTGCTATCATTCCTCTACCCACCTCCAGAAAGCAAGCTTTTCACATAGCCAAGACCAGAGCTGTGAAGCTGGGGCATCAGTCAGATACGCTGCATTTTCTGCAGGCCTTGGGACACATCTCGAGCTCTCCCATGGGTTCATATTCAGCAACAGCTACAATGCACTTTCCTGCAGCAGCAGGAAAAGCTGGAGAGCCTGTGCAGCAACAGGGAAATGGCTCTGCCTGACCCCAACACATGCTGCTGCACAAGGAGCCTTGCAAAGCAAGTCTCTGGGCATCTCCTATCCTTCATGTTCCGCCACTTGGCTGAGCTGCACGCAAGAGGTTTTGTTGAAGAAGGGGCAGAAACAGGCTCTAAGTCTTCAGAAAAAGATAAGAAACCATGAAGTGGCCCCTCAGAGTTCAGGCTGCACATTAGACCCGTTGTCTCTCTGGCTCTGAGCTGTTTCTGTACGTTCAGAAGCCTTGTGCAATCCCGTAGCCTAAATTTGGCAGCAGAAAGTCTGTGCATGAAATGGCAAATGTTGTGCGGGCCAGACCTGTCCACGCAACATGGGAGAAGAAGGGGAGAGGGTACAACATTGAGTATATGACAGGCAGACTGGCTGCACAGCACCTACGCTGCTCCCCTGCTATCTGTCCACACATCATCTTCTTCCATCTCCAATCCCTCCTTCCTCCTCTAATCCCTCCGTCTTCACCGCCTGTCCTCTTCCACTCAACGAGCTGATGGCACAGACCCAGCAGGTGTTTTCTCTTGAGCCATGCTGTCACTGTGCTACCCACTCTGTCCACTGCCAGCCATGCAAAGGAGCAGACCCCAGCGCTCAAAGATGGCCATCTCTGCAGTGGCAGTGCTATTGTCTCTCCAGCAACTTGAAGATAGCACTGTGCTGAGCCAGGATCCTGGCTCTGAACAGCTCTTCTGAGGCAAAATATTTGAAAATTTGGAAGGAGGAGGAAATCACTCTGAATGTGTGAAAAGGGCTACTGTACAGCCAGCTGATCTCAGTGGAGTCCGACTCTCATTTCCAAGTTTTCCCACAATGTAGAGGGGTTGTGTAGTGGAGAGCACAAGAAAATCTACTGCAAGCAAGCAGTGCAAACACTCATCCCAGGGCACTTCTAACAGCCTCTTGCAAGCTGTCTGAAACTCAAGCATTGCAGCATTCCCAAGCAATAGCATTTCATTCTCCTATCAAGCACCAAAGACCTTTGCTCCTCCAAAAGAGACATTTGTCCATGGTGCACTGAGTGTTGGCTGCTGAGCACAAAGCACTCCTCCACAAAAGCATCCGTCCCCAGAAATACCAACCTCTTTTGCGAGCCAGGTCTCGCTCCACTCTGAACAAGACATGCTATCATGTCATCCTTACTGGTTGCCCAGGTACTCTCTGAAAACACCTTTACAGCAACTTAAAGCACCAACAGCTGCTGAAGCCTCTTCAGTCTCTGTACCCACACAGAACTAACACTCACAGTTGGCTGCACAATTTAAAACATCTTTCCCCAGGGCTATTATTAGACACTTTTATTAGTGCTTTATATATACCCAGTGAACAAGGCTCCAGAGTAAGGCAGCAGGCTGTATAAGCCAAGACAGAAAAAAACCCAGCATTTGCACTAAGGTTAAATAAATCACTCTAATTCCCATGTTAACTCTCATTGCCACATCTAAGCCAGAGAAAATAGCAGAGCCTGGTTTGAGGCCAGGAGTGAAGATGAGTTGAGAGCTCTCAACAGAAAGTTTCAACAGAAAATGCCCTGAGCTGCTTGTGCACGAGTGAAATCCAGCAGCCAGCTCAACAACCGATGGCAGCACAGAGAGCAGACCCGCAGGCAGCTTTTCTTCTCAACAGAAAAGACCCACATCTCGACACTTCTGTCCATGTTTTGATGAAGAACAAATGCAGAAGAACTGTTAAGGGAAACATCTCAGCATTTTCCCCCTGTGTTTCCATTGGCTTTAGCTTTAATAACACTGTAACTGCATCTTCCTGTATCTTTGACACAAACCAATGAAACAATACATTAGAATCTGCAGCAGTCTCCTAGAAAAATGCCATCACACACCAAAATAAGTGGAAGTTTTTTGAAAACAGAACTTCTGTCACTTCTACCCATCTCAGACAAGAAAAGAGGTGCTACATTAAAAGGTGATATGAAGCATGCTTTAAAAAGGGGAGTCCTGAATGCATCGCTGCTGTTAAATTTGTTGGCACTAATTTTATTTTTCTTCCAATGTGAACTCTTCATGTTCTGAATTAAGTTCTTGCTTCTTTCTCAGATTTGTAAATGGAGAAAGAATAAGCGTCCTCCACCACTGTGGCCATGCCCAGGGTGCAGCACTCAGGGCTGTCCTACACTAAGGGACAGCAGTGCTGGATTACGAGGTTGGTGCACACTGTACCACCCCTAAAATCCAGACGCAAGCCAACCGTAAACAAACACACTGTAAGGCAAAGAAGAAGCTCTGCCTGTTGAAAGCATCAAGGACATGGGGCAGAATCTCAAGCAGAGACCACCTGTGTCTGCCCATCGCAAACCTGCTCTTCTTCCCATCCTGCTTGCTCACCACCATGCCCTGGGCTTCTGTTTCTCACCTGTGCTCTCAGGCCAAGGGGAATTGTCTCTGCAAAGGTCTTTAGTGAGCTGAGCCATGAAGACAAGTTTTCCTGTGCATAAATGTAACTTAAACATGGGTTAATTTTCCATCTTCAAACCCTGGTCTCTCAGAACATATATTATTGATGTATTTCACAAAACTTAACTCCTAGAAGGCTGTGAGTCTAAATGGTCTAGCAGCCACATACTGCACAGAAACACCCTGAAGGATTTCTGTTGCATTTAAATCTGAAACCAGAGCCACAGAAGTGAGGCATTTTGTTCTTTTGACACCTGGACTCATAATTAAAAAAAACATTTATTAACAAAAAATGCTGAGGGCAGGCCAGCATGGCTGCAGGGTGGAAGTCCCCGCCTTTGCGCACCACAGACATCCATCACACTTACTTTGTAAAAGCGGGAAAGGATTTGAAATCAGGGGACTTGCGGTTTCTGCAAAAAAGAAAGAGATTTAAATATTGAGACTGGCAGAGACCTCGCTGCATGCTACACAGCTCTGCCTATCTGCTCACTAATCCTTATCCTTAATCTGCATTTCCAGATTTAACTGTGGCAGGATGGAGGTCTCCATTTACCGCAAATTATGACATGTCCAGCTTTGAATTTTCTCTCTGTGTCTTGCTAGGTTTCTCATGGCTAAGAATCTGCATCTTTCCTTCCCATTTTGAAATGTCCAGAGATTTTAACATACACCCTATGCTACAGTAACGGAAACAGGCAAGTGGGGAGGGCCAGCAGAAGAAAAGATAGGAGGAAAGAAACCCTTTACAAATGCTTTTTTTGGGGGCCCCAGATGCAAATTCTCAGATTTACCATGCAGTTTCCTCAAACTGAAGCTGGGAAAGAAAACCAGGGTGTTTTAGCCTCACTGGATGGTATGCCAAAGGAGAGAGTTCCCAAGCAAGGCACGTTACTTCAGGCTGAGAATACACATCTTCTGTCAAGCACACCTCACAGATTGCCTCTCTTTAAGGTGTGACCGAAAGGAATGGAAACCCTGGATGCTCAATGAACCCTTGGTCAATCAGAGGCTGTCTGCATCCACCGTACAGTGCACTGGAGCAGAAGCAGTGATTCTCAGCACCTCAGACCCTGTGCAGTTTCCTACAGCTTCCAGGCGAGGTTCTTTAGTGTCAAACCCCTGCAGAGGGGAAGAAACCATTAGTGTTAAATATTCAGTCAACAATTCAGTGCATTTACAGAATGGTCCCAGGTCCAAAGTTATGAATTGACACATCAGTGAATGAGGCTCTCAGGGCTGACAGACTTGGACTGGTTTGCTTGGAAGGAAAACTTAACTCATTAACCGCATAGGTCAAGCACAGTGAGCCTTTGTGCTAAATATTTCAACACGATGAGGATCTGAGCTGTTGAAGAGGGCTTCAGCTGGCAGGGCCAGCCAGTAACGAATGAAGATGAAGGCATGGATGATGCTTGGCAAAGACATGAACAGACAGTGCTATGGAAAGGGTATGCATGGAAGGCACCAGCTGGATACAGAACACTGCTGATCGCTTAACACATTTCTATTACCCAACATTGCACTAAGAGTGCTATTTGCAGCTGATGAAGTCTGTATCTGGAAGATCTTCACTGGAACAGCTTCCTAATCTGGTCCTGCTGAACAGGGCAGACTCCTCTAGGTACCATTCTTTCACTGTTTGTTCTCTCTGCCTCTGCTTTGGGAAGTGTTGTACTTACTCAGTGAACACATGGACGCTCACTGGACCTTCCCATGGCTTCAGGCTTTAAAGTGCTCTTTCAGCACCCCAGACTCAAGTAAGCTTTTGAGGGCCAAAACCCAACATTTCACCATCCCCCCAGAAGTGAACCTGATCTGGAAGAGGCACACACCACTTAATACACTGCAATGAATTCTCAACATACTGTCTGGCTGCTTTCCAGCCAGAAGTGCTAATGTAGTCTCCTCGTTATGCTTGACTTCCTATACATATGAAAACCATTGTCAGTCTGCAATAGGAGTTCACGCCACTTGCTAAACATTGCTACTATGGTATTTTAAGCAAAGGAAGACCGCTGGGATTTTTCTGGTCTTTATATTATGGGCCATTTTGTTATCCATGCACTGTAATGTGCCTCAGCACAGTCAGTTCCACTAAAGCCACCTACTCAGAGAATAGTCACAGAAGGGTCATAGTTTAATGATAATTTGGCTTGCTCTGGGGATTTGCTAATCTTTCACTCCATAGATACTCCAGGCAAAACTGAAACAGGAGTTCACGTTTTTCTGCCCATACATTGGTCTATCAGTGACTCTTTTTGCCATGTCCTGTCCAGCCCCAGCCCAGCACAATATCTGTGCTTGAAAACTGCAATCCACAGCTTGTATCACTGGCTGTTTTGTTTCCAATCTTGCTGAGTGCTCACACTCTTGCCTTAATGTCTTTCATACGTATTGCCTCAATATCCCTCCTGGTGTCTCAGGGCTTTTCAGCAATTGGCAGGGTATCACCCACAGAGACTTGCTGCTGAGTGGTTATTTTAACCCAGGTATTTTTCTTCCTGTCTTCAAGTTGCCTGTTCAACATGACAAGCCTGGAACAACTTAAATGAATGTGGCACCAGAAATAAACATTCATTCCCAGAAGTCTCAATTCCATGCAAATGCCCAGTGGACATAGCGACTGTTATTTATGCGACAGAGCTAAGCGACACTTTCTTAACTGAAGCCTCTCCCTATGTCACTCTTACTCTGACGGTGAGAACAGCGCTCAGATGGTAATCCTTCATCTGGGCACATCATTTTTAGACTGCTTTGAAGAATGCAGCTCTATGCATGTGCAATTGTGTTGCCCCATCATAAGCACTACCCGTGCTCTGCACAGCTTAGTTACAACAGTGTGGAAGCTCACATACCAACAACTTTCCTACTTTTTCCTCAGTCCTCAAACTTGGTCTTAAGCAGGCTTGGACCTCCCAACTCAATGGAAAGGCAGCGGTAGCAGGCTTGTACCATTTGCAAACCAACCAACAGATAAGAAAGAGATTTACCAAGAGATGAACCATGTGAATGGGATTTGTATTTTGTGCTTCGGTCCAGCTGACATAACCTGTAAGACAGTTGGGTGCATCTCAGGAGGCAGAGGCATAGGGGGCTGGCTGTGCTAACATAAGAATGTAATCAATAATCAGGAATTATTATGGCCCAAGCATTAAAGCTGTACTCATCCACCAAAAATCCTAAAAGTCGTGTCTTCCCAGAAGAAATCCAACCAAATGGGCTATATGGTCACTGGACTACAGAGAAAGAGTAGAAGACAATGTATGGCCAACAACAGAGAAGAAGGAAGATCCCAGTGTTTGTAACACATCTAGCTGACTCCTCCCATATGTGCACCATGACCACCTGCACTTCCAGTGCAAAAAAGCTTTTTTGGACAGAAGTTTGGCAGTAGCCACTGCTGAGTGTCTTAGTCTGGCCTTCCATTCATGTGCACTAGGGGACCTAGGATTTTAAGGGCAAGAGTAGAAATGGAACTACTGTAACTACAACAGAAGTTTTACAGGGGACTCAAGCAGACATCACATCTGCGCCCATCACCACAAAACAAAGCTTCAGAAGCGATTTAAATCATGAGTTTAACACTGATTTGCACTCTGCCTTTCTGCTGTTTTCCATAAAACTAAAGGTTAGTTCTGCTCTGTTGCTAAGCCAGAAAGACATACTACCTATTTCTGTTTAAGAGACCCTGTTAACACACACTAAAAATACTGGTTTTACATGGCAAGTGGTGAAAGAGACATTTCTAATTATCCTTCTGCTTGAAACAGTTCCATGCTACAGCTGGATGGGAATTAGGAACCATAATACATTGTAGGATGCTGCTTACGTACATTTTCACTAGCTAAATATAACTACCTTAAGTGTGCTGCATACATAGGAAAATAAAGTGCAGTACTGAAAAATGTTTTGCACCTAGAACTGATTCACTAAAAAGAAATATAGCATATAAGATCAGGAAATGACAGACTAACAAGTCTGTCATTTCTGAAAATCCCACTAAGCCCATGTTTAAAATTTGGTCCTATGTCCTTTAAATTTTGACAACCGGCACTTCTCAGGCTTTTCCAAAAATTTTTACTTCTAAATCAAAAGGAGGAAATTAACTTTTTTTTGGTCTTAATCTCACCTCAGCTTGGCATGAACCGATTCAAAAGAGAAGATATTTCCCTTGCCCCTTTACCCAGTCTGAAATAAACACTGCTGGAAAGAAAAGCTTCCTTGTGTAAATATGAATGAAAAGCAGTGATATTTTAAAAACTGTAAATGCTAAAATTTGTTCCAGTGGAACTTATGACTGTAATAGTTACCTAATGCAGCAGATGAAATTGAGACATATTTATACAGCTTAAATCAACCCTGAAAGTTAAAAATATTTCCCAATTCCCTACACAATTTTAAATGTTGTCTCTTTCAAATTCATAATGTCTAGCAAGTTGAGACATCAACAAGTACTATCAATTTCAATTAGTTTTTTCCTTTTGATGGCTGTATTTTAAGGTATCTGAACTAAATAACTTAAAAATCTTTTTGCTGTTTTTTTTTCTTCTTGAAGTCTCACAATTTCCTTCATCGCTCTTAACCTACAGGTGGCGTAACCCCTAATTCTTCATTTTACTAAGCAGTCACCCATGGCGTCCAAAACAACAGATCAAGGCTGAATTATGCTGTAAACACTAAGTTAGAGATGGTCATTGCCTCTGGAGCTCTCTGAAGTCAGATGAAAAGTGAGACAACAGAGAGATCCAAAAGCTTGGGAAGTAACATGTGGTAACACACTACATCACTGCAGGACCAAGTCTGCAGACTCCCAGTCAAATGCTGCTCTACCCACTCCAGCTGCGCATGGTGAAAGAGGAAGGCAGCAAGCCTTCACTACCGAACACAATAAACGTATTTGCCCATTTCTGGGGCTTTTTCCTTCCCGTGCTCAGGCTGATAATCACTAGCTTTTGCAAGAAGAGTATTTCACAAGCTGGCCTTCAAATATTGTTTGGTATCTTGAGAATTTAGTACAGAAAACCCCTGCACATGTCAAGACTCACCAAAATGACCCCCACCAAGGAGTGTTTTCTTGAAAGCAGCTTTACAGCATCTTAAGATGATTAACAGCTTATGCATCGCAATGAGCCAATTCCATCTTTTGGGATCAGGTCCTGTTTTCTGTACCTTCCTTAGTTCAGCAATAAATAATCACAAGCTTCACGCAAGTTGGGACCTCTGTGTTGGCTGCCTGTGCTCCAGAGGGAAGCAGTCTGCACATTTTACCAGATACTATTTTTAAAGCATTGTGAAACTTCCAGGTTTCATCAAAAAGCAAGTTTAAGGGGCTGTGGAGACTCTTTGCCATTAATACAAAGGACACTCTCCCAATCATGAGGTGGACTGCAACTAAACAGTCCTTCTCCATCCACTCTGTGGCTCCACCTTGCCCTGCTGGGAGATGGACCTTCTGCTAGTAGATGGGACTCAAACACAACCATGCAGAACAGGAACTGTTGTTTTATGGGCAGTAAGATGCCAGGTTACTTAGATAAGGATACCAGGTACCTGCATTCACTATGACAAGGATTGGGGCTGTGCATAGGGAAGAGACATCAGAAATCCAACATCTTCCATTCTAGTTGTCTTATTCCCACTTAGGACTCCCTACAGCATTGCATCCAAGTGTATTTTAGGTGTCTTTGGTTGCTGACCTTCCTGCTCTGCTTGTCCTCCCCCTCACTCCAGACATGAAGCGGTCTGTGGCACTGCAAGTCAGGATGGTGGCACAGTGGAAAAGCATAATGTACCCAGCTGGGTGGCCTAAAAAAATCCTGCTGCTCTGTTTGATATCACTATGACTGAGCCTGTGACACAAAACTCACATCCACAAAGAGCAAGTGGTACAGGGAATCAAGCGTTTAACAAGGCCAAGCCACACAGCCCTCAGGCTGCTCAACTGGGACCTACATTTACCTCCCAAACCTGGGGATTATTCTTTACAGCAGCAGGAGTTTGGTGATAAGCAGCAGATGGGAGTGGGGAGGATGGAAGTGTCTGTCCTCCTGTCATTCCCACCCACGTTATCACCAGCTGCTTCCCTGCCTGTGCGAAATCTGCTGGCTGGAGCACAAGAGAGGACAAGCCAACAATGCCAGAATTACTCCCAAGAGTTCACATCACACGTGAATACTGAGCCACACAGAGTTTGTCCCACCTACTGAAACACAGCCATGGGAAGAAGGAAAATGGGGAGGTAAGGACAAGTCAGCTCTTCAAAGAGGAAGTTACTGAGAGCCCTGCTTGGATACCCAAGCACGCAGAGGCCTACAGAGCTTTCCACGGCCTCTCTAATCACCAGTGCCATTCATAGTATGACACGGTGATGCTCACTCAGGCTGCTGTCAGTAAGGACATTTAGACTGACTCCTGAGAACATGAAGAAATAAGAGAAGAAATGGCTTGGTGCAAGAGCTGGAAAAGAGCACTGAATGGGACACATAGGAAGCAGCACAAAGATGGAGTCAAGGGGGGAAAACAGGGCTCGGGAAGAAAAGAGGGATGCGGGACAGATAAGGGAAGGGGGAAAAGGGAAAAAGTTTATATCCTCATGCACCAGTCTGGCTTTGAGGAGTGTGTCAGCTGCTCAATGCAGAAAATAACTGCTTCCAACCAGAGCCCAACTCCCCTCAAACCAGTCCTGACCAGCTCACTCAAGTTCCTCAGGTTTCCTGGCTCAAACAAAAGTTTAGGTGAGCACCTTGCAATGCCAGGTGCAACTCCCCGGCAGCCTGCTAGACCCTAGACTAAGTCACTAAAATAAACTGACCAAACATGTGGTGCAGACAGAATCACTTCTTACGATGAAATAAGACGAGCAAATCATATGAAACTCACTACTCGATTTGTAAGAATTTCTGGTTGTTTTGATTTGTACTGTAAGCTTTTCCTCATGTGCTTTAAATGTTGCAGTTCAGATAGAAACAGATTCAGAAGGATGAGCGTGATGTGAGCTGGTACAAGGAGATGGCAGGGAGAATCTGAGAGATGTGTCACAGCAACAATGGGTCAGTATTTAATAGCAGTTCAGACAGAACTAAAGTCTTGGACTATTCAACACAGCCACTCTTTCTTTGTGTGTGCTTCCTGTCAGTGGTTCCTGTGCCCCCTCCCATGCTACAGGTTCAGTTCCCCTCCTGCAAAACTTAACAAGAGGAGGTTTGCAGCCAGGTTTTACAATGCATCTTTCTTGGCTTTAGGGACAAACTGTTTGATATGAAAGAAGGTAATTCTGTCCTTCCTCTGTAAGCTATACAGGGCTTGACAGGAATAAAAAAGGAACATTTGTTCTAAGGCTGCTGCTTTCAAAGAGCCCCACAGGAGTCAGGAACCCAAACGGTATATTGGCCTTTAAAGATGTGCACTTAAAGGCTTTGAAACCCTTCAGACAAATCACTCATACTACCCACAGAAGACAAGATAGGAGGAGCAGACCTGCTGAGAGGCAAGTGGCCCCTTTCAAAGCAGCAAGTCAGGCTGGTAACTCTCGGCAGTCAGTGAACTATGCTGTTCTGTGTCATGGCTAACAGCCTGGTTGGGCTGACTGAAGACAGACCAGGCCAGCCTCTAAGGGCTCCTGAATGCTTCTACCCAAGTGGAACAGGACTAAAGAGTACAAGGGCCTGAAACACAGACAAGCTCACCTGATGGGTTCTGCTTACACCTCTTTTCTTTAGGTTTTTCTGTCCCCGAATGAACAGCTGTAATTGTGGTGAATGCTTGGATTAGTACAGGATTTTTTTCCCAAAACATAACATGCAATATTTTAGTAACAACTTTTTTCTCATTCACTATCACCCACTCTGTTACCATACATGGGGTTTCCAACATCACTTCATTCCTTTCCAACGTGGTTCCAGAAAGCCCCTTATTTGCTTCAGAGGTAGACATAAACCCCCACAACAGATGCTGTGTAACCTCCTCCAGGGAGAAACCCCTTCCCTTACCTGTTCATTCCAGCTAGCAGCATTGCAAACACCATGTTTTGTACTTTTGAATGGGGAATGGAGGGAGGTGAGCCTTTTCTGCTGGCATGTTGTTTATCTCTGCATCAAGATGCCAAAATTACATTTCATCTGGTTTGTCTGTTATGCTCCAATTAGGGAGCATAAGAGAATGGCAGTGTCCCACTTGAAGGCAGGGGGATACATTGGTGGGATAAAAATCTTGTAAAGAAAACGCTATAAATGGTGTATCTAAACAAAATTGTCTAGGCCAGTGGTTATTTTAGTTACTACCACTCGGACTTAAAACACAAAAGGAACTCCAGAAGCTTAGTAAATTTTAATTCCTTCTAGCACATGTATTTTGGTCCCACATCTACACATCTGGTACGCTGTGACCTCCATGTAATGAACTCACAAACAGCTGGACTCTGGTTACAGTGACGTGTAAATAAACCGCCACATTTAGCATCACTGTAATATGCAAACTGCTGTTCTATTCACAGTCCTTAAAACTTCTCTGGCTTGTTGCAAACAGCTTTGCTTCACAAGGACTTCACTGATGCACAGACAAAGAACGAGTACTGCTTTACCTCCATCCATATTCCCCTTTCTCTACACCTTTGGTCCCCACTGAAAAATTTATGCTGAAGTACCTGGGACCTTGGGAGCAGGATCCCCATATCACCTTTTTTACAGGCTTAGAGTGCCAAAACCTGGGGAGGAGTAAGAAGAGGGCACCACCCCAGGAAGGCTAGCTGCCTGCAAGCTTGAAGAAGGCATCCCAAATATATAAACAATCACTGATCACAGCTGAATCCTGCTCTGGAGAGGGATGTGGTAAGCAACAGCAGGAGGGATTGAGCACACTTACCACTGGAGTTCTGAGAATTGCTGTTTGTTTCTTCAAAGTTGTTTTGCACTTTGCCTTCCACTCTCCTGCTGAAAGCACTTTCTGCTGGGTGGAAAACAAAGCAGTGATGTTGACTGGTCAATACTGGATGCAGAACCACATAGACAGGAGGCAAGACAACATGCTCCTGTGCCACATAATTGTATACCCTGAATACAGCAGAAAGGTCAAATACCTCATTGTGGAGGCAAATGGGCCACTTTCATTGAAGGGATAACAGGTAGGTATTTTTCTTGAATGCCTTCTGGCTGAGATGGCCTGGATTGGCTCTTAGGGAGCCCATGAACACCAGTCCTGACTGAACCAGAAGGGTCATGGCTTCCTCCCCTGCAAAAAAACCCAACCCTTATCTTACTCTTCCTTAAGGCAATAAGCAGCCCTTAAAGCCTCTGCAACAGGTGACAGGTCTGCAGATTGAACTCGAGTCCTCATCACAACAGAATCCAGTCACCTACAGAAGCACTATACCAGCTATCCCTGTGCTTCCCAGTAATCTACATTCCCTTCCTAAATACCCTCCCTGAAATGTTCAAGTGGAGGACTGAAAGGCTGTCTCAGAGCCTGTCCACGATGCCTGGAAAAGCTGCAGTAGATCTCCTGGCCCTCTGTGCTTTCCAACAGTGAACTCCCTACCGCACCCCTCCCCAAGGCCAAGCAGGTAGACTCTGCTCCTCAGCAGCCAGTGCTCTTGTCAGTTTACTTGCTTAGCAAACTTCAGCAACAGCACAGGGCAATTTCCCAGTAACTGTAATGGGAGGACTCCTCCAGTGTGCAGAGGTGGTTCCTGACCCTGGCAGTAGCTGTAGTGTCCTGAAAGGTCACTGTACAGGACAGCTGAGTTGCCTCCCATCCTTCTCAAGCTGGAGTCCCTCAGCACAAGTTCAACAGTACAAATAGTGTGCGGTCTTGTCTCACTTCAACTAGGTTTGCAATATCTGGGGAAATGTATTTACTGTAGTGACTCAAAGGATAAACTAGAAATAAATAAAATGGAAGGTGAACTGGCCAAACTAATGTGTATGGTCTATGCTGTATAGACTCTTCCCATACACAGACTCAATTCATGGAGTCCACTGTCACCCAATGGATTCAGCTGAACATGGCTTAGCAAGGCTCTGCTGGGCTCAGAAGCATGCAAATTGTATAGGGAGGGAGTTGGGGACAGAAGTCTTTCATTCAGGAGTGACAGTGACTGCTGAAAATTGATATTGGATCATTACTTCATTACGCATTTCTGCAGACCACTGGAGTGGTCAGAACTGCTGTCATGACTTTCATAAAGAGGCCCCAGCTCCCTGCAGCCTCCCTGTGCTGAAACGTGGCTCAGATACACAGGCTTTATGTCTGATGTGGCTAGAAAAGACCTGAACTGCACGAAGGTCCCAGCCCATGAATTTTGGTCCAGCCAATCCTTAGTGGACCCTTCCAACTCCTCAGCAGGCTTCTCAAATTCTCAATCTACTACATTCCTGACTCTTTCTAAAATGCAGAACAGGAAAACTTGGTAATCAAACCAGTTAAAACAGAATCATGTAAAACAGGGCTGCAAAGGACCTGGAAAACATTATCTAGTCGCCCACCCCCCTTAAGTAATAGGAATCAGAGGCCTTAAGTAACTAGAAAATCAGATGGCACAGTGGGAAAAAGAGACCACGACAAAATGGATTAGGCCAACCTAACCCCTCAAGAGACCCAGGTTCAAATCCTGGCTTACGTCACAAGTGGAAGTGAGTTGGAGGTCTCCAAAAACGTTTGGAAAAAATTTGCATGGTAGTTTTGTCCTCATCCCCTAACTTTTTTTTTTTCTTGCCAAGTCTGGCAATAAGAAAAAAACAGTTTAATGCATCTCCTCAGTCTTACTGTGTCCTTCCCACAGAGGAGAAGGCAGCTGATGCAAGTTGTCTCTCTCTCTCCCTCTCTCCACTTGCACCTGAACCTTTTGCATGCAAAGCAAAATTATCTGTATAGACAAAGTAAGTGCCGCTTTACTAAGCATCTGTGCAAACACTGTCAGTGGAGTGGTACTCCACCATCTCTGGTATTATCCAGGCCCACGTGGAACATCTCTAACCACAGCACTTGGAAGGCATCCCTTCTGGAGACCCATCTTCCTGATAGGTGTTATGGTCAATGCATTTGTACCAGACATTCAAGAAGCTGCTCAGATTGCATTTGTACAAGACACTGCCTTGGAGAGACACCATGGAAATTACGCCACTAGATAGACAGGGTAGGACCCCCAGACTAATATTAGTTTCATGAAGATCAATCTACCAGGCTCAAGCATCATGCAATTCCTTCCTCCATACAGGAAGAGAACAACTCAAATTTTTTACCCAATGTACTGATATACTTTTTTATTAGAGAAGTGGGTGGAAAAAAGTGCTTTTACAAAAAACATCTCCCAGTTACTGCTCAGATGAATCTGGCCTCTGACCCAGGAAGGCTCCCAGTTTTTCCACTTGTGTGAGAGACATGAAACTGGAAGAAGTTGTTGCAAGTTTAAGTAAATAACAAAAAAGGTTTCTCAGCTTTAACTCCTAACTTGGTTGAACTGAATGGACCTCAAATTAGTAATAAAATCATATAAAAGTTTAAGGGGCGCAATAACAATATGGAATCTCAGGACTCACAAGCTTTAAGAAGACAGGTCACTCACTGCAACATTGGTAGCTGTGGATGTGTGTTATCTAACAAAAAGCATCCTCGTTCAGCATCCTGTGGCCTCTCCCACCACAGCCACCTCTGCTACTCAGCATCTGTCCACGTCAGACATTTCAGGGGCGTTTAAGCACCAGCTGATTAACCAGCTGTTCTCTGTACTGAGATGGAATATGTATCTATCAATCCCACAGATTTAAGACAGTTCTTCCCTGCTGCCTGGACATACAAATAATATGTCTCACACATCCTATTTATTAATAGTTACTTTTCAGTGCTCTTTGCCTTTTTTTTTTTTTTTTTTTTTTTTTTTAATGGTTTGATCTTGTTTGGAAGGAGGAAATGGGGACTATGGGAGGACCAATCTTAACATGAATCTTCTAACACCTCTGCAATGGTTCTGTACCATTAATTTTGCTGCTGGAGCCCAGCTTCTCTTGGTGGTTCCTGTGGGGAGTGGAGCACTGTGAAAACACCTGTACTCCATTTCACTCCCTCAGGCACAGGCCTAGCCCTGAAAATATCACTTTGAGGGAAACAAACACTAAATGCCAAACAAAGCTGAAAACCAAACAAAAATCCCCATACCTGGCAAACCATTATGCCAATCCTTGTCAGGAAGCTCTCCTCAGTTTGTGACACCAGGATTTGAAACAGGGTCTTTTGTACCTCGTGGTTAGCAAGATGCTTAAAAAAACCCAACTTGTCACTGGGAAGAGGTTATAAAGACCTACTGCTGATGTAAATTTTTATTTACAATGTGCCAAAGGATCTAATCCCCTCAACTGCTTCTGGAGTAGCTTTTCTGGGACAGTCATGGATGGAGCAGACTGAATCCAGGAAGGGTCAAAAGCCAACCCAGGGCAGGACTGGACACTAAGCAGTTAAAAAAGTTGATGGTAGAAAGGCAATTGGTACCTGTGATGGCCTTGCTTCCTGGGGATCCAGAATTTGGAGCGCGGAACATCTGGGATTGGGATGCGGGTGGGACACCGGAGGGGGTGCGGTGCAGGAGGGTAGAACATCGATTTATTGAAGCCGGTGTTTTTTTGCTGGATTGGCTCGCCTGTGTCTTCACTGCCACGAAGAGTGGAGATCGAGAGAACTCTGGATATGAACACTCAGAACTAGTGCCTGGACAGTCAGTCAGCTCCCAGATTGTGTGTCTTCTGGGAGGGTTGCTTTCTAACAGCCATGCTCACGAATCCCTTGCATGGGGACCTGCAGCAACTGTGGATCCACCGATCCCATGTAACAAAACTTTTACCCACTCACCAGAGGGGACAGATTCTTGAAGCTTGTTACTTCCCTTCCACACCTTTAACTGCCACGTGACCAACCCATTCCTCCTCCAGCAGGAATCACCCCATCCATCCAGGAGTACTATTTGATTGCCATGGCTTGGCTGGGTGTACCTGCAACTCTGTCCTCCATTTCTGTGTATATAAGAGTTTGCATTTTTAGAGCAGGTTTCTAATGTGATACTCAGAGCTCTGAATAGGGAGAAGCTTACACCTTTGTTACTTAAGCCTTGCATAAATCCTAGAGATCTCTGGCTATACTCCTTGCCTCATTAACCAAATACAAAAAGGGGGCTGTTGGTAATGGAAGGGAATTAGGAGGTGGAGTTCTCATCCTGCAAGTCAGGAAAGGCCTTTTGGCCCCCATCTCCAAACAAGTACTTGGTGACATGTGGAGAAATTCTGAGTATTAATGGGATATGCTCTTTGAATGTATCCACATTTTGGTCTCTGCAATGCACAGTGAGGATCACCAGGAATTTTCAATGCCAAAAGTCATATGAAAAACCTTTGGGAGGACAGCCCTTTGTCTAGGCCACATGGATTAAAAAAACAATTACAAAAATGGAGAAACAACCTAACAACCCTCTTCATTCCTCAGTGGCTTCTTCCATGGAAATTTGGATATGGCTCCTGAAGCTCAACTGCCATGCCAAACATCTGCCATGACAAGCACTTACAAACAAGGTTCGCATAACCCACAGGCCAAGCTCACTACCAGTAACTTCTATAGAGTGGTATTTTAGGATGCCTAAAGTTGGACGGACAACACTAGCACCTGTTCATCCTGTATAGTGTAATTCAGAAACACTTATCCATGTTGAGAAGTTCTCTGTCAGGGACTGCCATGGCAGCACAACAGCCTGACTCTGAAACCAGTGAGGAGAAAAGTCACCCAGACTGGGACTGGATGCTCATTTCCAAAATCCCATGAGATATTATAGACCTCGAATGTGAACTGCTCTCA
Source organism: Pandion haliaetus (assembly GCA_013401275.1). Taxonomy (NCBI): domain Eukaryota; kingdom Metazoa; phylum Chordata; class Aves; order Accipitriformes; family Pandionidae; genus Pandion; species Pandion haliaetus. The sequence continues at coordinate 126,002 of VYZV01034460.1, read as the reverse complement.
TCTTCCCTGTCAGCAGTTAGCAGCACTGGAGAGTGAGGATGTATACCTTCAAAGTGGCTTGCAAAAAGATACCCAAGGGAAACAGTTTTTTGTTTTACTTGATCCGATACACAGATCCAAGATGACATTTCCTGTAAATGTTAAGTGTACTTCTGCAGGAGATTCTGCACCAGGTTTTCTCGTAACTTAGGTCAAGATACCTCTCCTCTGCTTGGTCTTTGGCCAGCTGAATAGGCAGGAGGCTTGCTATTGCTTCCTATACTTCCTTTCAGTCTCCATGGATAATACTCCTCCAGTTGCTGCCAAACCGCCAGCAAAAATATAGTCAGATATGACAATTTCCCGCTTATGTGTCATCTAGTTTCCCACGAGGCCCATTCCCACCAGTTGCTGCTTTATTCCCCATCCACACCAAGAGAAGCAGCAATCAGCCAACTATTCAGTCTCAGAAACAAAGAGCATTATTGCGAATCCTCTGCAGTCCAGATACTGCTCTCGGAGATCTGAAGAAAACACTCTAAATGCTATGAAGACCTCCAAAATTACTCCTTTTTCCTCCCAACTTAAACAAATAGTATGTCTTCAAATTCAGACCCCAGAGAGAAGGCTGCTCCATCTGACACTAGGCAGAGACAGTGTTTGAGCCAGCAAGGTAAGACAGACAAAAGAATATCAGTTCTAGCAGTCTGGAGGATGCTAGTAATTCATTGAAAAAAAAGTTTTAGTCTTTAGTTCATCAGATGAAAAATTACCTCTGAAGACTAAGCAACACAGGCAGAGACGATCACATAGCTCCCCTATTCTGTTCTTGAAAAGTCATATTCACTGTGGAACCCACTGCCTCAGGCTGACAAAAAGGCCAAGTTCAAGGTATTTCCAAAAATGAAAATACTGAGTTGCTGATTGGTTACAAAAACCTCCTGCCTCAAAATCTATAGCTAGACAGCAAGACTGGAGACAGCAATGTGGACATAGAATCCAGTAACTGCTGCTATGAAGTTTTTTAAAGTTTCTCAGAAAGCATCTGAGAGATGCCTCAGTTGAAGATGGAGATGGAGAGGGCAGGAGAGGAGTGATGTAGAGGGTGAATCTCAGTGAATGATCTCCAGCTACTTGGTAAAGTGAATGCATTGTGCTACAGCCACAAAGAATGGCACATAGTGTGCTGAAGAAAACAGGCGATACTTAAAAAGATGGAGGATTCCACCTTGGCGGCAGGAAGAAGAGCTTCTTCATTGTTGTGCTTGGTCATGATGGCTGTAGAGGAGCTCCCAGGGCAATGACATAGTTAAAAAGACTGAGGTACTCTTTGGGTATGCAGTCAGGACACATTCAAAGGTGATGAGGAAGACAATGTCAGCTCTCAGCTCCTTCACTAGACCCAGTGCTGGTGCATGCCCTTCATGAAGGTGGTTAACAAACTTGAGAATATTCAGATGAGAAGGCAAGAGTATAAATAAAGGACAAGAACAGCATACCTTACAGTGGATAGATCAAGTCATTCCTTTGGCTGAACTGGGAGGTTAGTCAGTGTGAAGTGACTTGAAAGCAGGCTATATAAAGGTCTAGAAAGGACAGAAATTTGGTAACTTAGTCCTCCTGCACCTAGCAGACAAAGTTATAAATAGGATCCAGTGTCTGAAAGCTACAGCTGGATACTCCGAATCTTAAATTAGTGAGGGTAATAATTAATCAAAATAATTACCTTAAGAGGTTGCTGTATTTTCTGTCACTCTTAACAGAAAGATTAGATGCCTCTAAAACATATACCTGAGTAATTAAATCAAGGCAATCCTATAGCATGTGTTACTCCGGTCAGTCTGGAGATCACAGTGGTCCCTCCTGGCTCTCCTGTTTTTGGTAAGACGTTCAAGCCCTGTGAATGGCAAGCTGCAGCAGTAAGTAGAAAATCTCACAGACATTTCAACATGTCTTCTTGAAAGATACATAAATCCACACACTACCATGATGCACCACCATAACAGAACAGAGATCAGATTATCTCAGTAACTTCACTTTTTCCAGGTAAAAATTCTGGCTAATAATTAGTGTATCATGTTTTTTCAGAAAGATCTTGTCAGGGTGAGTAAAGAACCATTCAGATGGTTCAGATGGAATTATACCAACACCTCTGGAGAAAAACTTATCTTTAATGAATATGATGGAAAGTGATTCCTTAACAATGGCCTGAAATCCAAGATACTGAGTGGAAACCTCTACTATTGGAAACAGGTCTTTCCACAGGAAAAAACCCTGTGCTCAAACCTACCAAATTCTTAATGTGCTGCTTTATGCATACATACAAATATTGCTGGTGGAGCCTGTTGCTAAGGCACTGTAGGATCAGAGAGTAGGAAAAACATCTGAACTCACAGACTTCACTCACTGAGATGGAAGAAGCAAAGACACACCATCCAGCTGGAATCTGGACCTGTTTTTTTCTTGGTTAGGCAGGATCTGTGTGGAAACTAGACGTGCTATCAAAAAGGATTCCTTTCCCCAAGAGGAAAAGCCATGATAGCAGCTGCCTTCAAGAAATACTGCGTTTAAGCACTTTTGATGAATAAATTGCATCCAGTGTCTTTCATGGTAAGAAAAGTAATTAAGCAGAAGCTTAAAGAACTTCCTTGAGCATCTCAGGTGTCAGGGTGGATGTAGGTCTGTCTGTCCCCTGTGGAGCCAAGTACAATGATAGGGCTGGCAGGGCAGGGTCTTCTGACAGCTGGGGCCCATCCCACAGCCCCTGGGAGAGGTGAACAAGGCAGGACCAGAGACGACAGTCAGGTTCAACCGAGAGTCCAGATCATCAGGAAGTTCATGGCAATGAGACAGGACCATGGTCAAGCTGGGAAGTCAATCCACAGGTCAGCGGCAGGATCAGCTATGGTGAGGATAACCAGGGCCAGATACATACCAGCAATCTTCAGGGAGATCCAGAGTGATGAGACGGGGTTAACATCAAGCTGGAAAGTCAGTCTACAGGTTGGTGTACATACTGATGGCATCCACGGCCAGGTATGGGCATGTCTGCAACTGAGCTGCAGACCAACATCCTACAGTGTAGCTCAGGCAGGGATCAGCTTAGGCTGGTCAGGGCCATTAAGACCTCTTAGTGCACTCAGGGCCCTGACATCACTTTAGATTTTCATCCTGGAAGCAATAGACGTGGATAGCTGTGCAAATTTTAGTGCTCTCACCACCTATTTCCATGACCAGGGAGTGTGTTGCCTTATCTGCAGTCACCAGAAGAGGATGAGGAAAGTGCACGCTCCTGAGCCTGGACTCACCAAGCTAAAACCCACTCTTGGTGGCTTTTCTAGCTAGTCCACATCCCAAACACACTAGGTTTTCTCTGCACTGTAAACACATCATCTAAGAGCAACCACAATACCCCAGCAACTTGCAAATGTGGTTATATCAGTTCCGTCTTACAGAGAACACAGAGCCTGGTGGAGGACAGAAAATCTCTGAACCCTCCCCCGTGCACCTCTGTTCAGAGACATTTCTAGAACTGGGACAATGAATGTGCCTACAATCCACTTTTTTTGGAAACAGCCTCTGACACCCTTCTTAGAAAGAGTGAACAGGCTGACATAAACAGTGTAAGAATACGTATTTTAAAAGAGTAATAGCCCAGTTCTAAGCATATGAAAAAGCCCCTACTCCTTGCCAATAAAAGGGAACTTTCAAAGGAGACATTTGGCATTAACAATTCCAGGGAACGCCACAGCAGAGCTCTTTTCCAGACAGCAGGTATCCAGCAGCACTGACCAAAAATTATCCTACAATGTCCTATTGACCCTGAAGAATCTAAGTCCTTGCTTCCCATTTTCAATGAATTTTTATCTATTATCACAGAAAACCAGAAAGACAGGCTCCGGAAGGGAAGCTTGCACTCACACAGAGAGACCCAGAAAGTTGAATTGGTAACGCTGAAGTGTTTTCCTTACCTGCTCCCACTATGGCTAGTTTTTCAGCATTTGCCTTATAACCAGAAGAACCAAGACCAGGGTGAAGACACAGTCTGAGCTTTACTTCTTCTAACTGCTATGGCCTGAGAAAAGCCAGCTGTGCTTTTCAAAAGACATGTGTTTACAGCTGCCTCACAGGACCTTGGTTTACAGGAAGAGCAGAGTCTGAGCAGTAGAAAGGTGGGAGGATGTACTGGCCAGCCTGCCTTGGAAGCTAATCATGCCCTCTCCTGTAAGCTCATCAGGGTTAGCGGTTTGTCACTGTAAATCATAAATCTTACTCGTCATGGCAGCTAGGAGAGGAAAAAAAAAACGTTAAAAAAAAAAAAAGGAAAAAGAAAAGTTTATGGGGAGGGGGTTAAACCTTATGAAAATATTATCCTGATCTGAAGTGTCATTATAGTTAAAGATATTTGCTGAAAAGACAGGAAACCCATCTGCACATCTTAGTGACCGCAGGTCTAGTCTGCATCGGGGCAGCTTCTTTTGCTTTCACAAAGGTTACTGCAGAAATCATGGTGCAAGAATGGCTTCAATCCCAGCATTCAAAAGAATGTGCCGCCTCTTCCAAAACTGGCTTCCAGTAGTCAAAAACTGGGCATCAGGACCCTGCAGCTGCACTCTGCACAGGGAGAAAGGCAGTATCTGTGTGGACCACTTGTATCTGCAGTCAGACCTGCAGGGCCCACTTCAGGCAAATACCTCCCAGAGAAGAACAGTTGCATTTTTCTTTTATACTGGAGAGCCTGGACTGGAACCAGCAGCTGCAGCCTATTACTACAGATAGAGAGTGGAGAGACATCCATAGTGATAAATACCCTTGAAATGGGAAGTACTGGGAACGTAAGAATCTGCTATTCCTCAGCAAAGATTCAATGCACAATCCTTACAGCATACTGCTCCCTAGCTATCTGTACAGGGGTGGACTAGAGACACCAAAGCCTTGGTGTCTGAGGGCCCATCTATACTAGGAGATTGACCTATTGCTGATCACCACCAAGAGCTTTTCTGAGGACATGAAAACACCTGAATTAAAAGGTGGAGATGGGGGTGCAGGGATATTTAGGAATAACTGTTACGTGTGCAATCACAAGCACTGGGTTAGCTCCTTCAGGCAGATGGGAGATAATAAGACTAACTTTGTGATGATGACGGTAGAGGTGCTTTATGCCCTACACCCTCTACCACAATCCTGGTCCATCTCCAGGGTTCAGAGAACCTGCATGGGAGCTGTCAAGAGCCACCAAGCCTTGACTCACCTTAAAAGTGATAGTCTGGTGGACTATGTTCCAAATTTATTTTCATACATGTCTAAAATCAAAGCTGCCTTATTGTAACAACTTAAAAACCTAACTAAAGCTGAATTTGGTGAGGAAGGAGTGTGTGCTCCCTCTGCTGGCTGTGCATGAGCAGCTAAAAAAACCCACAAAGCTAATGAGCTCAGCTCATCCATCCTCATCATCAGCCAAAATGCTGGCAGCTGGACAGACATAGGCAAAGAGCAACCATGCTGGCTCACAGCATGAAAATCACAATAAAGCACAGGGCAATGCTATGAAAGAAGCATGAAGTTCAGGTGTAAAGAACTTCTCTGCATACTTTTAAAGCATCCAAACCCAGCATGTAGCAAGAATTTCTCTCAACTATTTTACTAAAACTTTGTGCTGAATTACACTTAATTGCTCACTGAAACCTCCCCTTTGTCTGGGGAGTGCAGATCATAGTGTCATGTAGTATGCTGAGAACTGCTTTTTCCTGAAGTACGTATTTTATTGCCTGTGATTTAGCAGCAAGCTGCCAAGGTCATTTACATGATTTTGAAAACCAGTTTTATCTCACTGTCTGAAATAATTTCTCAGAAACTTGTAAGAAAGTTGCTTCTTCCCTAGCATGTATGTTCAGCTATTATTCAGGGGAGTTAAACAACAAAATAAAATATCAAACCCCCAAGGAACATACATATAATTGCATGGACTTTGGTAAAAGTTCAGTGACATTACAGATCTAACAGTAACAATGTCCCTTTGAAAGGAGATTCCAGCTCAGCTTTACAGTGCCCTGGTCGGCACATGATCTACGTCCTGCCAGCTGCAACGCCACAGGTCCAGTGGAAGGATCCACAAGAATGATATTCTCTCCTGCAACCCTCATGTTTACCACCGAACACTGTAAATCACAGTCTGTAATGAAATAGATCTCCAGCAGGATACTCACTAATAGGTGCATGCAGTGCCACATGTTCTTGGTAGGGAGTGTAGTATTTGTACTGCTTGCCACAGAATTCACAGGTATAATTGCCAGTTTCTGTGAAGATGAAACAAATATAAAGCTCAGAAAGAAGTGCAGCACCCTCTCACACAATCACCGACTTCCTGACTTTCTACACAGAAACTGGCCAGGTGACAAAAACTAGAGCATATTCCTCGTGCACTTGAAACTTATCTGCCCTGTAATGCACACATTCTTTTCCCCAACAAAGGAAACAGTTAAAGCCGGTGTCCAGAGTGATGGACCATGTATAAAACATCCAGTAGAACTGAGCAAGCGACCCAAAATTGCAGCAAGTAAGTGTGCAAAACAAAGGAGAGAATCCATTTCTGAAGTCTGTATTACAGATGACACAGTTTTGTCTTCTGGTTACAGACAGACTGTGATGGGTGGAAAACAGGAACAGTCAAACTAGGAAACAAGTTGTCAAGTTTAAGTCTTAAATTACAGAATTTTTATATTGGGATTGCAGATTTCTCTTGCAGGAGGAGGGGCTTTTCTGTAGTAACTGTGCTAATTCCTGCTTTGGGGGTACTTGAAATAATGAAGTAGCATAACCACACACTGACACCTACCACTCCTGCCAGTGCTGGAAAGCACAGAACTGACAGCAAGCTGCAAGCCAAAGAAAAATCCAGGGTTGATCAATTGTTTCCAAAACGAAGAATTCAGAAAAATGCTTCGGCAAAGTCTGGTCCTCTCTTTGTTTCACTCTGATCTGTTTGATGAACCCACCACAACAGCAGTGTGAATGCAATCACCTGCCAACTCTGTCAATACACCTCAAGACACTCTCTAATTGCTGCCAGCTTACTTTTCTCCCAAACCTCTTTCCTCTTCTCTTTGCAGAGCTCTTTAGTAGAAAATATCACAAAGTTGCATTTCTTAGGGCTAGGACTGTTGGTGCTTGGTGTTCATTTGAACTTAAATATATCTTTCAGCACCCCTAAGGTCCTGACACCTCTGTGCAATGCAGTGCTTTCTGGTTTTCCTAGAGGTACTCCAGCTAATGCCAGATTTAAAACCCTTGTGCTTTCTCTTTCATAATTGAAGCTGTATAATAACTCATACTTGGACCAATCTTCTGGAACGGTTCCGGCTCCTCCTCCTTCACTTCATCTGCTGCTATGACGGCCTGGTCATAGGGGTCTGCAAGAGAACAGAACCAGCAAGGGAGCTGACACCACTCTCAGGTTTTCCTTCTACAGCTGCATGGGCACTGAATGCTCCTGCATCTGTAAGACATTTCAATCTCTAACAGGATTTCAAGACAGGAAATATAAACCCAATGATCCCTCTGTCTGACTTGTCCCTCCTCCTCCTCCTCCTCTTCAGGTGCCTCAGGATTACTCCCACTTCCAGCCCAGTAACATGCCTTATAGGTATATAATGTTTACAAAATACAGAGAAAGACTGAACAAACACATTGCAAAACCTGATCCGTATTTTCTGATTTTCTTCCAGTGCACCTCCTATCTAATGATGTTACACTGTCTGACAGTGGGCATGGTAATGCAGTCTACAAACAAGTCAGTTAACAAATACTGACCAGTGACTTTCTACCATCTAACAGCACAGCTAGCAACAAATCAGAACCCAACCCATTTCATAAAAGAATTTAATTTATGCCTTGAACAATGCACTAAATCACCGAAGACATGAGACACCTGCTCCTTTGATTTTCAGAAGCCTGATCAATTGTATGTACAACAAAAGCCTGGTATCTGCTAGGGCTGGGCATCAACCTACTGGCTGTAGACATTGGGGGAGGGAGAGAGGATGCTCCCTCTCCCACTGCAATCAGTGACAAAACTCCCTTGACTCTTACACAACTGTAGAATCGGACCTGCTGTGCCTGAACTACTGAATGCTTGAAAAGGTTTGTGAAATAAAGCACACAAAGGATCTTGGCTTACCTGCCCGGTTTTCTGGGGCCCCTTCCACACTAAAAACTAACACAGAATAGAAGAAGGAGGGGAAGAAACAAAAGAGAAATTAAATCCTCTTAAATGGCCTTGTTTTCCTCCTGTATTTCACATACCGCTTCAGCACATTCCAGCCCCACAGAATAAACTAGGCTGTGTGCCCCAGTCCCTCCTCTTCCCAGCAGCATCCACGCAGGAACTATTTGAGCATGCCCAGCCCTAATATACACAGATTCTCAAGGCCTTTGTTCTGACACTGACACAGGCCCACTTGAAGTTCATAAGCACAGCTGCCTCACACTTGTGTTTGCTAAAACACAACCATCCCCTTGGAGGAACCGAGATAAAATGTCCTTGCAAGACACAAGTGGAAGCTGTTTCCAAAGCTCTCTCATAATCCTAGGCAGAGCTCCCTGAACCATAGCTATGAAGACACATTTCTGACAGAAGCAGACATGTCCATCTCACAGTGACTTTCAGTCCCAGTAATTTAATTTTGGCTCCTCATGGGAGGAAGGGAGCTTGCAGTGGTGCACTGCAAGAGAACACTGGCTGTTCTTAAGAGTGCATTCAGATGTCCACAAGTTCCAGTTAAAAACAGCAATTTTTTTTGGACACCACATATTGTGAAAAACCACTTGCTTTTCTGAGACAGTCCAGCCATTCAAAAACTTCTGCTTTCCAAGCAGCCTCTTTCTAAAACTCTGCCAGTGCTCCCTCCTTGGCCAAATGAGGAGCAGTACTGACAGGCTTGTAGCATACACAGTGAGGGATTGGAGTATCTGTGGGCTCTCTGAGTAGAGCTGCTTTAGATGCCCAGTAAGCAGGGGACAAGGCAAAACCAGTATGTTGTTGCTTCTATTTCCCCTAATGTAGCAAAAACAAACACTGTTTCTGGAGGAGGTTGTCAGCTTCTGTCCAAGTGTCACCAGCCTAGGCCACATCTACCTTCACAGAAGAAAAATTGGCCTGTAAGGTCCACTAAAAACTGCATCAGTTCACTACCGCAGTGATTAACAGAACAAAACAACAGTTCTCAACTTTGAAATGTGGTTTCTTACAGAGGAGCATGTTGGGAACAAACCTGTGAAGTCAGAAACCAAAAGGCAACCAACTCTTTAAGTCTGGCTACTCGCTGGGTAAATTTACCTTGAGGCACTCATGTTCTAGCATATCCATCCTAATCATGAACCTTAATACAGACAGGAGTGCAAGGACCACAGGTCCCAGCAGAGGGTGTTATTTTGATGCACGCAAAGAGAATCAAGCGCAGCAAACTTCTTCCTGCAGTGCCTGTGGACTGTGCCTCCACTGCAAAGGCGAGCGAGCTGTGCTGTGCAATGTCCTGTACATGGGCCGCACTGTCCTGCAGAACCACATTTTGCCTTCCCCAACGACTTCTCATTCTAGTTTGGGTGTCTGAGTGTCAAAACAGTACTCACCATCCACGGCATGTAGGTCTCTGTGCTCTTGGAAGCAGCTATAATATTTATATTTTTTCCCACAGATGTCACATGTGTACCTAAAATTGTCTGTCGAAAGAAGAAAACAGGCCACTTTAGAAACTTTGAGGTAAAAGGCAAGCACTCCAGACAATGCTGCTCAATCAGACACCCCCATGCAGTTACACTCATCCCACACACTCTGTCAAATCTCTAAGGCACACAGACAACCACTGCTTCACAGTGTCCCCTGTGTGCCCCACACTATATGGCTTGGGGCATATTCTGACTTGTTATTTCCTATTCAGGCAGCTCTGCTCTCCAGTACAGCCTCCAGAAGACCTCAGAACAATGAAGACAGAGGAACAAGCCCTGCTGAAATCTCCTTTGGAAGTTCAGGGCTACAGCAGGCATGTACTGGTCAGGATGGGGTCACAAACTGGCAGAACTAAACACAGAGCCAATATGAGCTGTTAGAAGTCAAAGTCTTAATATACCAACTACAACATGGACTGGATGTGCCTACACGCTCATACCCCACTTGGTTCTCACTGCTGCTGCTTACTGATCACTAACGGCATCCGAGACCCTGTATAGGCAAGTTATAACAAAACCAAAGAGAACCAACAATCCAAAACACACAGGTCAGGAAGGTGCTCAATGAACAGGAGGACTGATGGAGCCTGGTTTCATGTATGTTTGTACCCCAGACTCCCCTCCCTTCTTCCCAGCAACAACAGACCCCCTTCACCACAGCTGTGTGGGGAAGACAGATGCAAAAAAGCTCAAGATGCTTATGAATTCATTTTGTTCTGACTGGGGACAATGAATATCTATGGCTCAGCTATCATGTTAGCGTAAGAGGAAAATTTCACTTGTCAACTTGGTGGGGTTTTTCCATCTTCTGATGTCTGACAAAAACCTTGGGGTACAGGCTGACATCCCTAAGCAGTCACCCCACTGCAACTTGCAGCATAGTACTTGTCAGCCAACCACAGTAGCTGATGGGTTGCATGCTACTAGCCCACTGCAAACAAAGCAAACCAGATCAGCTTGTGTAGCCACAAAGGATCTTGAAACTGATGTTTTACTTCACAACAGGAGCAAGCTAGAAGTGGACACATCAGCTACCGTGGCTCCACAGATGAGCTGCCATTCAGTAAGCTCCCCTGCAGTAGCTCAGTTGTTTGTATTCATGTATCCACATGATTAGCAAAGATAAAGTCTTGTTTTTACCTCTTCCATACTGTGTTCAAACATACGAGAGTATGCACATTAAGTAAGCTTTTATTTTACTTCTCAATAATTTTATTTTTAAAATAAATATTTTAAGCTAGTATGCATTGGTACAGTCTAATCGCTCACTTGGGTTCACTACTGCAGTCCATCAGCCCATGGGGTTTCAACACTAAATGAAGAACCACTTTCCACCCTTTATTCTGCTTGGCAGAATGAAAGTAGAAGCTATGGTGATCTATAAGAGAAAAATGCCAAATACAAAAGGTGTTAAACAGCTGGGCATGGGAACTTTACCCCTGCTACCAAAAAATATTTGCATCGTAATCAGAGCACAGCAATGCTAAGCTAGATCTAAGAGATTTTCTAAAAGTCTAGGCTGAACAAGCAAGACAGAGCCTAGGCATATATACCAAGATGAAAAAGGTTCACTACTTCTGACAGTGCACTGCTTAAGGAAGAGGAGGAGGAGAAGCAAAACATGACTGCAAGAACATTCAAGTGATAGAAGCACTGGTGGGTCACATTTAACTATGTATCCTTATAAAATCTTATGCAGTCTCCTTCTGCGGCCTTACAAGGGCACTGAGGGTCTCAATACCCTGGTCCTTTCCGACAACAAAGAGAATCTAATGATTGCTACTGAATATTCGTATACCTGTTGTAAAAAAAAATACAGTCAATTATTACAGAGAAAATTCATAACGTGTCATCAGCAATCAGTCCCACATCGCTGGGCATCCCCTAGACAAGAAACCAACCTCCCTTCTGAAGTGTAATGAGCCATGCAGTAGATGAACTGAAGACTAATTCTTCAAAGGAGTACCAAATACCAAGCACTTTCAATACCTCCATTTGGAGGAAGAAAACTATTATGGCCTTAGTTTGGAAGAAAAGCGCTCAATAAATAAGGAAACTTGTTAGAATAGAATAAAACTAAATGCTAGAGGACACCATTTCACAGACTCAAACAGGCATGGCTAGTTGTAGTCTCTGCAACTTAGTGAAGATTGTGGGGATCTCACTGTTAACAGCAGGAACTTGAGTAGCACATGCTGGATATGACCACTTCCTTCCCTAGGCAGCGTGGGGAAAATGAAAAAACAATAAAAAGTGTAACAGCATACCCCAAGAGAAAAGGGTTTTGCTTGTTTTGTTAGGGGACTGTTGTTCCTAAGGAAGAATGACCTCCAGAGATTATAGTGAAACAAGTCATTATGAGAAGTAAGAATTTGTTCCAGCTGGTATTGGTACTAATCTCTTCCTCAACTCTTTAATTAAAAAGAGATAACACCCAGCAAATGGTGCCAAGTCTCAGAGACAAGGAGGTTTACAGAGAATTCAGAAAGTATCAGGAGACTGCCGATGTGTAGCTAAGCTTTACCCTCTCTGAACAATGGTCACTCTTCCAGGGCTGCAGAGAAGCACCAAACTTCTTCCTTCTTACCGAATAAAGCTGTCTTTGCTGACAGCCGTCAAATATTTCCAGTGGTGTTCCCAGCAGTGACAGCTTTCTTAGCAAGAAACTCACTGAGCAGAATTAGCCTGTACACTAGTACTTTTCCTGCTCTGGGTTATAACTACTACACCAAGGTAGACTCTAGCTGGGGCACCATACCCAATGTATGTAACATCATAGCTTTCGAAGGGAAGAGCTACAAGGGGCTCCAAGTGCTCAGGTGTGCCTGCAAGCCCATACTGAACCCCCATCCCTAAACCTCTGAAGAGATGGTACCAGACACAGCCAAACTAGTACTACTTAAGCAAGTCTGCTGAGATTCAAGCTCTCTCCTATCACCAGCTAGACATTAACACAGTGCAGCTCCACCAAAAGCAAAAAAAAATGCCAAAAGGCACTATTAGGACTTAAGGAAAAATACAGGGAAAAATAATAATTAGCCCACTAGCACAGAGGTTCAGTGCTGTCCCTTACTGGTATGCAGGCAACAGTCCTGCAGAACACATCCTTGTTGCAAGCTGAGCAATCACTGTATTACACTGCTGCAAACCTAGAGTTTAAAAATGCTCAAGACATCTAGTTAAAACCCAAACTCCAGCAAATATCATTCCTCCTTCATGCTCATGAGTCTTTCCAAGGGGAGCAGTGATTCCAGAAGAGGTCTAAGGAGCAATGGCCTTATATACTTCTATACATGCACCAAAATACAGCATTACATCTTACTAAAAAAAAGGCAAGCAACAGGCTTGTTACAAAGCAGTTCCTCAGATATAAAGGACCGACATACTGAGATGGCAAACAGGCAGGTTTTTCAAGTACCCCAAGAAATAACTCCACAGGACCTGCAAGAATTTTTGACCACTCTGCTTGCAAGTGCATCTTCAGTAAAAGACAGGGAACATGCTGCTTTTTTCTGCCTGTCTCGGGGGGCTGCTGCTGGCTGCCTCTTGTTGTGTGGTCTGTGTTCAGCAATGACTTGTAGCTGCTGAAATACCCTGCCCTAGGGATGATCAGCCAGGTCATCTTTCTTCCCAAATGTTGCATTAAATATTTTGAGATTTTTTTTGTTTGCTTCAAATATTCAGCAGAGAAGAAAACACATATTTCATTTTGGCAGGAAAGAGGGAGGGTAGAAAACACATGACCAACAGTGGCAGACAGAAGAGGCTTCTTTTCTTAGGGCATTTGGCCCAGGGCCTCAGTGGATTTTGCTCCAGAAACCCACAAAGGGAACGATAGCAATCAGAAATTTGTTGAAAGGTCAGGACTTCTGTATCACAAGCTAAAAATACATATCACTTAACCCACCCTCATAAGTGCAGGAATCTGAGACCATAAAAAACTGTGTACAAACTAGTTTCCACTGGGCTCTAAGAGCTCTGCGCAGCATCACAGAAACCCGAACTGCAGTTACATACATCATCCGGATGACACCCCTGCAATGATGATAGCACACCCCGTTAAGGGTCCAGAATGATGGGGTCTCCACACAGCAGGCTGTGGGATGTGGGAGCTTCTTAAGGACTTCTCCAAGGTGAAGAACAATTTTCACCTGATCCAGAATTCATACTGACCTTTCAAATTGAAGAAGCCACAAAAGCTACTTGATAGAGGAGCTCTCACAGCAACTAGGCACTTTGCAGATACTCTCGAATCCTAAGTGATCCTACTCTTATAGAGCACTGCAGAAATAGCTGTCTAGTAGGGACAGTCTCCAAATGTGGAAGGGCAAAACTGCTGAATGTAAACAGACTGCAACAGCCTACTGAGTTATTCCTAAAATCCAGCAGTGTTCCAGGTCCCAAACAAGAAAAAAGCAGCAAAATTAAAAAAGAAAAGAGGGCAGTCTGGACAGCACTACTTGTCCTGCTCCATGGTCAGGATGGCAAAGAAAGCACCAAACTCCAATAATTACACATTCCTGGCTTATCTTGGGAAATAAGGTTTCCCAAACAATTCATGACGTCCAGCAGCATCTCTGAAAGGGGACAGGGCCTGGATTTCTTACAGTTAAGCCTGCTGCAATAGATTTTTCTGTCATCTCTCTATTTGAGGTTGATATTTCTCCCCCCAAACAGGCTTTCTGAGTGAGGCATATGTGACAATGAAGTATCAGCACTGTCCCTCCAGCCACACCCAGTGGATCACAGGACAGTCTATGAGATGCTCTGATGCTCAGTTTCACATTCCTAAACTGCTTCCTGAAAATCTGCTAGTGGATTCTGGAGTCCTTACAAGTCCTGCTGGTGATAAACAGAGAGGGCTGGAGCTGGTGAATGGCTGTGTAGCAGTACCTGAAGAAAATACCACCTTTCCTGGGATGTCTGCCTCACTGAAAGGAACCACGAACAACTCCAACAGTCTTCAGTAAGAACCAAAGCCACCATGACTAAACCACCTGATGCAAATGAACAGGAAAGGCTGGCATTTTCTGAGAGATGTGCTGCATGCTTGCCTCTGGGAAACACCTTTCTGAGCTGTGTCCAGAGCACAGACTACCTGAGCAGCCTTCCCAGAAGAAGACACAAGAGTGTGCAGCTACTGCATCCTTACAACACAGCAGGGAGCAAAAACACCTGGGACCCTCACTTGTTTCTGTGGATTCCACCCAGGGCAGCAAAAAGACAGCTCTGGAGAGAGGTTTCTTCTCCCTTTCCGCAGCCAGAGGGGCACCTAGATGGAAAGGAACATGTTTATGGCTTCCTAATCTAACACAGTATTCCTCGCGCAGGTTCACAGACAATTCCTTTGACCTAACCCTTTGGCATCTTTAGGGGCTTCCTTCTAGATGCTGGACTGGCAGTGGGGAGAGGTAGAATGCAAGTTTGCAGACATAAAGCTTACTGCCTGTAGACCTCCATCTACTCCTCATTCAAACTGTGTTCTTGCACAGAAGTTATGAGCTTTACAACTGCATTTTACAGCCAAGTAGAGAGTTGCCAGTAAAATCAGTTGCAATCTACATCAGAACTCAACTTAAAGGTGTCTAATGGCAAAATTCCTTGCAAAGGGAACAGGACTGAGCCCAAAGTCAGCAGCAACCCGTTAAGAGGATTAAAGTATCCAGAGTTACATTAGTAAGCATTAAATAATAATAAAATCCAGAAATTTGGAAAGGACAGAAACCCTCACACACAAAGGCACTAGCCAGCTCCTAAGTGGGGGTTAGGAAAAAACTTTCCCTGTGGGCAAACTATTCCAAGGTCACTAATTTCATGATCATTTACTTCCTTCCCACAAACATTTGGCTTTTGTCAGGAACACAGGAGATACCTAGGCCCACACTGCCTTAACCTAGCATGGTGCTTCCCATGATTCACCAAGAGGGGTCCTCAGGCTGCAAAATAACAGGCCAAACCCTCACACAGGAGGGCCAAATCCCTTGAAATTACCAAAAAATGGTGCAACATGTTAGCTC
This sequence comes from Pandion haliaetus, assembly GCA_013401275.1. Lineage (NCBI taxonomy): Eukaryota > Metazoa > Chordata > Aves > Accipitriformes > Pandionidae > Pandion > Pandion haliaetus. Next base: position 110,283 of record VYZV01034460.1, on the reverse strand, counting down.
ACCTTCAAGATGGCAAGGAGCTAAATGACAGGTGAGAGGGCATGGAGCCACAGACCTGTGCTCGGTTTCTTGCTGAAGCATTGCAGAGCTTAGTCCCGGCTCTTAAGAAGAGCTGTTGCAGATGCATTCAGTAGCTACAGGATTGACTTCACCTCACAGCATTTTTTAAGCTGCTTTCCAGTAGGTGGCCAGTGAACTGTATGAATTCTGTAATACTTTATCCAAACCATGTGTCAGTTGAATGTATCAGAATAATGGAGATTTAACTGCAGACCATCCAGGGCTGTATGTAATCCCTCCAGGTTTGGAAACCTGATGCCAGACTAGCAGGTACTTCCATACAGAGGGGAATATCCTGAATTAATTTCTGAAAGACAGCCCCCTTGTTCATAATAGTCTGATAGTCACATACTGCAATTTTTTTTTTTAAGATGTTTTTCTGAAAAGCTGTTTTGAGTACTACTCACTGGATGTCGAGAGAGAGAAGACTTCCCAGACGTTCTCAGGATGTTATATATCAATGAATTTCCTTCTCCCACAGTTAAAAAGTATGTTAAAGTTGAATCCAAACAGACAGCAAACATCAGCAATTTAAAGCAAAAATATTATGGCGTTTTACAATTATCCTCAAAATCAGCATTATGAACTGGGACATTCAGACTCCATGACAAAATTCAGACACACCAGACAATATAATTAATGCCAGCAGATCTAGTGTCAAGCTTCTTCATTCTGGTGTCACTTCAGGGCAGTGATGGATTCTTTTTTATTCAAACTGTAACTAAGTGCAAGATAAAGAATGTTGAAAAGAGCGTCTTAAGGTGCTACTACCAGCAATTTGGTAATTAACAGCCTCAACTATGCAATTATGCAAGAATTGCATGACTAAAAAAAATAGGTGTACTTGTACATACCTAACTTGTTGATGCAGGAAGATTTGTCTTTTGTATCAATAAGGATGCTGAATGTCAGTCTTAAGTGAAAAACTCAATTCAGCCCACATTGTGGAGTTATGCACAACACACAATAAAGGCCATTTTATTTTAACTTCCTTCTGGAATCAAAATGGTTTGGCTGGGAACACACTACTTACCTACTTCACAACTGTTTAGATTAAATGATGAAGCACTGAGAGTTTCATAAAGGAAAAGCAAACCTCATCTTGACTTTTTCCTACTAATTTATCTGTGACTAGAAATTCTGTTCTTACTATGATTTCCAGATGGGAATTCACATGGAGTATCTCTGCCTAGTTTCCAAAGTGGAAAGGAAAGGTGAAAGTTAAATGACTGAGCAGCACTGAAGAATAGGTCCTGGCTTCATAAAACTTTGTAAAGAACAAAATCGAATTAAAATAAGCTAGGAAGGATGCAGAACCCTCCTCTCTACAATTACCCGAGGTAATCAAGAACTCTAACCTTTTTGCTTACGTTGAAAGGAAGAGGTCTTAAGAAGGTATTTGTATTGCTCTGCCATTCCTGGTTATGAATATCCTTAGAAATGAAAATACTGCGAACTTAAAATACCTAAAGTGTTTTCGGTTTTTGTGTGTTGTTCAGGTTCAGCATTATTGAAATGCCAACAAGGAGCTCAACAGACAAAGGTTCAGGCTGAAAGAAGAATTTAGAATAATTAACAGCACTGCTATTTGTACACCTTTTCTATTGCTAAATTTCAACCCATGTTTGAAGACGGAAAGTTTATCCCTTCTTAATGAACGGTGGAGGGATGTATTTCCATCTTCAGTAAAGCTCTCCTGGCATTTTCAGGACAAACTGATGGATGACCATAACAGCCTGGGATTACTGAAATTCTTATGCTTTTTTAGTAGAATAAATATATTTCTCCATCAGTTTTGCTGCCTAGGAGCTCTGCAAGAGATTTGTTGCAAAGTATTAAATCCAGATTTGGTCAGTGTCTGGGAAACAGGAAGAAATATAATTTTTATGGGTATATTAGCAATTTTCTGTGTAAGATCATGTGAAGATCACAAATTTATAGACAACTTGAAAGCCTCCTTTTCTAAAACGTTAGATTAAAACTACATCCAAAGAAACTGGTCCCCTCCAGACCTACAAACTGAACATCAAAACCTCCAGCATGACTGCACGTCTCATGCTCCTGAGCACACCTTATGTGGTTATAAGGCAAGACACCCAATAGGATACACAAAGTAAGAACATCCAAGAAGAACTTAGTGTAACAGTTATGTCAGAAGAGCAACTTCATATTTACCCTATTAAAAAACAGGTCCAGGAACTGTTACCTATTTCACCCAGCCTCAAAAAAGATGGTGCTGTAACGTGAAGGCGCTGGGTCAGAGCTAACAAACAGCAACAGAGAAAAGCTAAGGGATATGGATCTCCCATGTTACAGAAAACCTGAGAAATTGCAGTGATAAACTCTCTCTCATTCCAGGCCTGCAATGTATTCAGAGAAGGAGAATGTAAGAGCAAGACAGAAGTGACCTGTGTTAAGGTGCAACGGACAGCACTGCACTGTGCCAAAAAAACTCTTGTTCCAGGGGAGAATGAATGACCCCAGCCCCAGAGCTGCAAAGAGATATGCTTTTGTGAAAGGCAAAAACTACAGCACTGATGGAATGTATCTCAGGCCTTGAGGTCAAAATTTCTTCACACTGTAGATCCCAGAACTAAGTTCCTTATTATTTCTTTAATGTCCTCCTCCTGCACTGAAATTTATCATTCTTGGTCTCAGCCCATTGGTCAACTAAATTTGAAGATGAACATACTCATCTACTTGTTAGGCAAATAAAAATCTAAAGAGACTTTAAAATGCAAACACATTAGAAAAATAAAATCCATTTTTATAGTTTTCCCCAAGGAGCAGGAGAACTATTAAATAAGAACATTGGAAAAATTAATCACAAAGTTGTAAATGACCAACCGTTCACTTTGGCATGTGTACGTGGGTGTGCACGCACACATGCATCATTTACATTAGGCTTTTAATTGTGTAAGGCATTAGTACATTTTACCAAGCACAACAGTGGAACTTTCCATTTTTTTCTCTGGCACTCCCCAAAAGTGCAACGAAATCAAAAGCTAAAATTTACTTTAAGGAAACATTAAGGTTGCCAATTTGAATATTTAAAATTAATCAAGAAATGGAAATGCCAAAGGTTCTTAACCTTAAATTAACACCAGTAAACCACTTACATATCTTTCTATCACTAGTCAGAACATTAAAATCACTATATCCTGTATGCATAAGGTCTGGGCAAGAAAACCTTGATTTTGAATATATTAATTTCATGGTTTAAATTCACAACCCTCAAAATGTTTTTGCACATGCAAGGCATTAGCACTGTGCCTCCACAGTTAATGTTTGTAAGGAATATTCCAGCCCACATCCTTTCTTCTAACCTTTCACTGCTTTTTCAAATAAATTCCCTCTTAGACTGAACTTTCTCATGCTTAGTCAGAGCCCAAAGGGAAATACGCTTTTAAAAGAGCAGGCCAATCATTTTTTATTTATGGGGTTGTGAAATATTTACTATGTATTCCATTTTGAAAAAAAAAGAAAATTGCCTTTTTTTTTTTCTCCTTACAACTAAATAATGTCACACAGTGTAGACACACACTCCTCATGGATGCTGTCCCGTACACACATGATGGGTTTGAATGCATTTGGCTAAGAAACTGGAAAGAAAAACATTCTGTTTGCAGCCTACAACATCCTCAGACCCAGATGAAAGTTAGTGTCCCCCCTAACACCGAATGTCCTATCTTAGCCCAGCATCCAAGTACAATCTAGCACACAATAAGCAAGTATGATACTACTATGAATGGGGAAGGAGAAAATAAAGCTCTCACACGACAGCAGAGTTACATTTAATTTTCAAAAGACATGCTTCTTGCCCAGTCACCAATCTGATGAGAATTACAGACAGCTACCAGGAGTTGGGATATAATCACAAACTAAAACATATCTTGCACTGAGGCATACATGCTTCGCTGCATCTAGGTACTTGATAAGGCAGACTGAAGGTCTGGCAAAGAGAAATTACTCAGGCAACGTAAGGCACCCAGTAAAAAACTGTGTCACAATGTCAGAGCAATGTGCTTCCCTTTAGGCTATGGCAAAGCCCAAGCTTGCAGTCAAGCTCTGAACGAGGGATGGTGATGGCACTCAGCCAGTAACGCAAAGACCCAAGAGATACTGGGTTGTCCTGCCTGCTTTATCATGTACATACCTGGGACTGGAGTACCTCTTCTGAAGACCATTTTGGTACCTCTTCTATTACAAGGATATCTATCCTTAAAGGCAGTTATTTTAAACTCTGTGACACTGTAACAGACACTGCATCCCTGCCTTCCTTGGTATTTGCTCTTATATGACGCAGTGCGAGGAAAACATGCTGACTGGCTTTTCCTTCCCTATAATGCACTGGTAGAACTGGAGTTGAAATGCTTCTCAGCTTTTTATAACTGTAGTTTGCAGTTTGATTTTGGTCTGTACTACCGCAGTCTGTCACTCGAGAGGAGAGTGTAGTCCATCCATTTCTCAGCCTCTTCTTGAGGGCCAGTTTTGAGCTGTAGAGGATGCTAAAGACGGGATTGTATCAAAAGAGCTCAAGAACTCTTTGTATCGCCAGCTGCACCCTGTCTTCTCTGGAAGACATATCTGGGTTTTTCTCTCGGTAGGATACCAGTATCTGTGTAAACCTTCGATTACACAAACGTTGCACCCCCAATGCAGTAACACAACTCACTTTAATAGGGAAAGCAACACTTAATACATTAAAAAGTTGATATAAACCGAGAAGGGTGATCAAGTCTGGCCATAGAGGGAAAGTCAAAACTTCAGTTTAATCGCAGCAAAGAGCACTTAAGACTGCCTACTGCCAGAATGTCCCACCTGGGGCTAGCAGTAAAAGCACTGGGAAAGGCCTCACATCTGAGAGGTTGAGGAACTGTCTGCACAGCAAATTTCTGAAGAACACATTAGAAAAACAACCTTGAGGATGTTCTATCTATGAAGCAATGAAACATTCTGGAGCCCAAACCTACTTTTAAAATTCTTGCAAGCTCACAGATATCAATGCCAACCCAAATTCTTGTCAGTGACAATCACCAATTTCATCTAGTCATTTTTATCCAGCCTTTGTGCAAGGTGAAGGAGTTCTCGAGAAGACTAGAAGGAAAAGTACATTCAAATGCTAGCTCAGTGTCATGAACTCTAGTTTCAGGAGCAATCAGCAGCTACTCCTAATGAACAGACACACACTGCCCTCACATACAGTCTGATGAATGCCAGTTAACTCGGCGCCTTGAAGCAGGCTATGAGCTTGTCTCTTGCACAGGCTTTCCAACACTTCTCACAGCAGGGTCTCTAACTCAGGCAGCTCCTCCAATAAGATCTATGACTGACCGCCGCACATGCCATGTTTACCTGACCATAGGGGGCAACAGCTTTTCCTCCCTCAGGAAAGCACAGTTGAAACCCACCTCCTTTGTGGTAGACAAGAGGGACGCCACAGGCTGCTGCTGTGCAGGGCATGGGAGTTATGGCTCCGCAGCTCAGCTCTGTGGCTGTTCCTGCTGTGGCTGTGCTCTGCCAGCTGCCACCGACTCCTGCTCCACAGGGTGCTCCTGCTCAGGCAGGGCACCAGCCTGTGTGAGGATATGACACTATTTCAGGTCAGCCAGTGCCCACCGGGCCTGCTGGCCACGGCTTGGACACAGGTCCTCTTTCATCTGTACGGCTGCTGTCCTCAGCTTTGCCTCAGGCTTGCAAGGGCTTGCTGCTCGTCCTTGGTTCTGCCAGTTCCCAAATACCTTTCTCCCCAGTGTCCAGTCACAGGACCATTAAGGGCACTGGTAAATCCATTTTTTTTTCCCCAGTAAATACAGTCACTTCTCTGTCCCCTTCAAGCAGCAACATGGAGAGACTCCTGTCTCCTTCCAGAAGAGGTTCAGGCAGGACATTCTCTCTTTAGTGCCAGAACTTTGACCCACTCCAGAAAAACTTCACACCATGATGGTCTGGAAAGAGCTGCTCATTGGGGTGTGCAGAGGTGACACAGTATCATCACACAAGATCCAAAGACCACTTTTTGCCCTCCCTGCAACCTGGTAACACAACAGGGCGGTCTGAAATACCTGGTAAATATCATCACCTGTGAGATGGTAATATTAATTCTAAAAAATTATTTGCAATCAGGAAAAAGGGGTTCCAACACCACAGAAAGGCCAACAGACACAAAGGGAAAACAGGCTGCATTACGTGGGATCAGTCTTGGGATTTTGTGGGATCTGGCCCCGGAGTTTTCAAGCTATGGGGCTGCAAGCATAGATGTGCTACGGAAGTTGCTCCCGTTTGTGCTAGAATTTAACGCACAAGTGAAGGAGGCTGTCAGGTGCTTCCAGGTGAAGGGTGTTCTGGGCTTACAGACAGGATTTATATGCTGTGCTCTCAGGCATCTCCCAAATGGTGAGTACATCGAAGAGCTGTGTAGGAGTAACCTGCTGGCAGCATGAGCACAGAGATCTGCTTTTGAGAAACAGCACAAAATCCAGCTTTGCCTCTTAAACAGAACTGCATATACAGAAAAGCAGGCGATAGAGACAGAAAGAACAGGATCTATCAGAAAACAACCATTAGTCGTCTTCCAACCTCCAGCAAATGTCACTGAATTGCCATAGTAACAAACTGCAACACCACTAGGAACGAAAGCAACTGGAGTGTTTGAACTGGGTTGTTTCAGTGGAACTGCTTTTTCATATTTTCCTGCACACCACAGAATTAACTGGCTGTTGGCGTGCTGACAGTCTAACAGAGCAAACTTCACACTCACGGCTAATACTGCCAGTGAGCACTACCTGCTTTTAAACTACATCTTGCTTGTCATGGTCCTCAAAAAAGTTGTTACCAGGGCAAGAGAACAGAGCAAACCACATTATCAGCAAGCTCCCCTAAAGCCAGCCAACCTGACACACTGTAGATTAATTCAAGGCTCCTGAAATCACCTCCTCCTGATTCTTCCCGCTTTTAACAGCATTTTATTTAAAGATTCCAGGAATGGTAAGACTCTTCCCTGCAATATTAATCAGCATTGCTCCATCAGGCTCAGCACTTCTCCCTTGAGAAGAGCAACACTTACTAAGTCTCAAATAGCTAATCAGACATATGTGAAGTTAATACACCAGCTATGCTTTAAGAAACCTTCAGCTTTTAACAATTCTTCCCCTTCCATTTCTCTGTGCATTTGTTTTCTGCTTTCCTTCACAGGGTACAGAAACGCAATCCAACAGCATAAGGCTGTGCCCAGCAGACAGGGACTGGGCTGCAAGCCCAGAGACTTGTGCTCTCTTCTTTTGCCACTCACCCACTGGTTGCCTCCGGCAAGTCACTTTCCCTCCGTCCTGCCGCTTTCCCTGCCTGCCTGCAGAATACCAAACTCCTCTGTAAAGTGATCTGAGGCTTATCCAGGCAAAAGGCTTAGAAGTACTATGGACTAGTAGCACTACTTGCTGTATTTGTTAACATTTGATATTTTGAAAACAGGTATTAAAAAGCTGGTGGTAAACTGAAATTTGTCAAGTGCCATCTTAACAGTTGCCAGAGCAACCTTAATTCTGTCCTAGGCTGGTCCAAAGAGGCAGAGACACTATTAGAAAAAGCAGTAGTGAGCAAATAGACAAAAGCTTAGGTGCTTATGCACTCCCAGATGAATTAAGGTTTCATGGGCAACTGTAAAACTCACACTGTAACTTTGAGCTCTGCAAGCGAGTTATGGATGTTCTTGTACGTAAGTTCCTTTCCTACAAAAAAGAATAATACCAAAATCCAATAGCCTGAATATTACAGTCTATAATCTGTAGCAGAGTTACAGATCTGAAAACAGAAAGGCTACCATGCTCTGCAGACCATGGCTATTTTGGTAGAAGTTCACACTCCCCTTCTACCTCCTGGAGATGAGCCCAAAAACAAGCTGTCAGCATGGAGACTATCCTGGGCTTTCTTCCTAATCCAACCACAGCTCCCAGGTATAGGCACTGTCATGGGTAGGACTGCTAATCCAACCCTGGTGCCATCTTAGCTCTTAAAACTATTGTCTCCAAACTGTGATGTGTGCACTGAATGCTACCTGCTTCATGACCCAGCAAAGTGCAAATACCTGTTCATGTCAGAGGTGATGCTTTCCACAGCCATGTCTCTGGCACACTGTCCCTGCTGGTGCAGGGCTTGTGGACCCCTGCTTGCCAGTGGTTTTATTTAGCTATCTGTCAGGTTGCCAAGAATTTCCCATGGTATGTGAGCAGCAGGAGGGAGACTGTTTTTACAAAGTTTGTAACTCCCCCAAACATGACTGGAATTTCCATGGAGAATGATGTCACAGATCTAGCCCAAACACCTTTTTCCCAAGGAATTCCACAAGCCTTGAGCAAACCACAGAGGCATACGAACATCTCAGAAACGACTGCCAGACTTTTCTACAGGAACAGTGACCTAGATGTCAAACTGGCCACACCTGCCTAGGAAAAAATATCAAATAGAAAGCTCTTTTCAAAACCTCTCCTCCCTTCCTCCTCCCTGCCAAAGTCAGTAGCAGTTAGACAAGCCTTTTTATTAACACATTAGCACTGTGGGTTGCATTGTTTTCTTCTCTCTACATGTGGGAATTCTGGTCTCAGACCCTGAGCCAAAGCTAGAAAAGTAGCTCCCAAAGCCATGCAACTATGTCCCCATGAGCACATCCTCTGCTCAATACCACAGATCTGTGTCCCTTCAAGAATGGGTCCAAAAAAAGGGGGAGTCCCAGAGACACAATCTATAGACTAAAAATCCCAAAGGCTGAAAATAACCAACCAAGTGCAACAGTTTTTTCCCCAAGGGAGTCTTCAAAGTGCCTTCCCAGCTGCAAAGTCTAAACACCACTGTCTCCTCTTTAAGCAGGCAGCAAATAAACAACTGGCCTCAGCTGTGTCCCAGCTTGCCCCATGGCTCCCTTTTTTCCCCAGGAAAAAAAGACGAGGCCAGTGCATCCCACAGCAGCCCTATCTTACTACAGTCCTTCACACCTGAAGGCAGGGGCACTTTACAACACGGTTTCACCCAACATGTCAGTAACTCACCCTCCCAACAGGCCAAGCAGTCACTCTCAGACCCAGTATGGCAAGATGCAGACTTTGCCTCCCAATAACAAACATGACTCATTGCTCTCAGGGTGAGTCTAGGGAGCACAACACAGCTAACTGCCACCAAAGCTTGATTACTCCTGGGACCAAGCCAAGGTGCCCTTGCTGTGCTCTGCAGAAGCAGCAGCTGACATGTCTCCTCACCTGACACACAAGGTTGCCTTCACCAAAACTTTTTAGGTGACCACTGTGGCTGGAAGTAACAGCTGTCTCCAAAAAGTCACCATGGAGAAAAATTGAACAGCTTTTAAAAACCTGCAGTTCTAGTTATTTGAACTAATACCAAGGATGCACTGCTGGTCAAGGGAGCTCCTCATCCACACCAGTTTAGGATGGATGCAATCTATGCCCTGGAGAGAAGCACATAAGAGAAAGTAAGATCTTGCTGTATCCCTTGAACACTGAGAAATTTTGGAAGAACATAGCAAACCATGCCTGCAGAGACCATCAATCTAGAGGTTCCCAATGAGACAGAAATAGCAGAGGAAGATTTGAACAATACAGACGTCTGTAATAGAAAGGATGTAAACAGCCAAATCAGGTCGTGGAGGAATAGCACTGGAGCAGCAGGCAAAACAAAAATAGCAGGAAAGGAAAGATAAATAAAAAATTCCTGAAATATATGAGGAGCAAACAGACTGACAAGGAAACAAGAGAGCCATTGAGTGGAAAAAGGAGAATAGCCATGCAGAGGCAACCAGGATAGGCCAGGGATTTAATCCAGCCCCAGAGGGGAAGGCACAGAGAGGAAAGAAGACAGCTGAACTATTTCACTGCAGCAGCAAGGAAGGTAAGAAGATGACTTCGTCAGGAAATTGCAACCATCTGCACTTAGGAAGAGCAGCACCAGCAAAGCAGTTTCATGTTCACTCTGTAAGACAGGTGACATGCCCAGCCTGTTCTTCCACCGGGGTGGATGGCTGTGGTGGATCTTCCTCCCCCATCCCCTAGCCCGCCACTCACCATTTCCCTGCTCTGGTGGCTTTGTCTTGCCTCCAGCTCTTTCAGCTAAATGAGACTATTTAGGGATAGCAATGAGTGTGGCAGGTATAAAGGGGGTTCAGTAATTCCTGCACTGGGCAGAAGACCAGATTGGTACAGGCCTGCATGAAGATAGAAGCTGTCCCTGCCTCTCTCACTACTTCCTGCTCCATCTCCACTGCTACCATGGCAGCTCCTCTGAAGCCTGGTGCAGTGAGCAGCTGCTTGTCACTGTTCTCTCCCAGAGACTTCATCTGCCTGTGACTTTCCACTCTTCCTCGCTCCCCAAGATCCAGCCACCACAGCAGAGGCTGTTATGTCCACAGAAATCCTTCTATGGCTTGAATGACATGGGGTTTGCCCACATAGAGGCATGAACCCTCATGATTTTTTTCCCCTCTTACTCTCCATACCTCACTCTGTCCTGTCTTTCTCATCCAAAAAAATTCCCGTAACAGGTAAGAAGGGGAAAAAACTGACTTACAGAAAAAAACATCTCTTTGCACATGGTGGTTCCTAAGCTCTGGCAAAAAAGACACTATGTCCAATACCCAAATAACAGGCCCAGGATGCACACAGCCTAGCCCAGAACACAGTAGGGCCCAGTGTCAAAATTCAGAGCAAGGGGGCCAGGACATGAGCCTGGAAAGACTCAGGATAAGTAGGACACTGATGGGCAGCAGAACACCTACTGAAAAAGAGACAACAAAGGAGGTGACAGGAGTCTGGAAAGGAGTCTCCATCCCCTGCACAGAGCTGGACACCCCACGTCACTGGGACAACAGAAAGGGCCCAGCGGCAGAGCCCATCTCCCTTCCAGCGAGCACCAGGAGTGGGTATACACTGTGTGATGGCTGGTTGCTACTGAGATGTTTCAGGTTAGGGCTGAGGATCTTCATTCCCTATCTGCAGTGAAGTCAGTCCTGCTTCCTTCTGCAGACAGAAACCCAAGACTCCCCCATGCTAACCCCAACTCTTCACCTATCACAGAACAGGCCTGAAGAAACAGCAGTTCCAAAAAGGTAGGATGGTTGTACTTTTTTATTATTATTTTTCTTTACTATTTATCTAACATTTTTATAACCACCCAGGGTAAGTTTAGTGCTTCCAAGCTGCCTTCTGTAACCACCAAGGGTGGTACACTTACCTTTCCAAAGCAAACTGCGGGGCTGTGACCTAATACGATCATAGCAAAATCCACATCAGCAGAGACCTCAGGAGGTCTCTGGTCTGACCTGCTCAAAGCAGGGTCTGCTCTAAGCTCAGATGTGGTTACCTGGGACTTTATCCAGGCTGGTCTTGTAAACCTCCAAGGATGCAGAAGACACAACCTCTCGACAACCTGTGCCACAGCACAGGGAAAACCTTTTCCTTCAACACAGACTCAACCCCTCTTCTTTCCACTTTGTGCCCATTATCTTTCATTCTCCCGCCACTGTGAACTGCCCGGCTCCATCGTCCTGACACACGGCAGTCAGTCTGCCACCGGGTCCCCCCTCCATGCCACCTCTTACCCTGGTGCACAGGCCCCACTTCCTCAGCCCCTCCTCACCTCGGCAGCCCAGGGGCCTGTGCTGAACCCACTCCGGTTTATCAGCGTCCTTCCTCGGGGCAGGGACACACATGCACCTCAAATTGTAGATTTACAAATCCTACAAGACTTGATCACACCAGAGGGATTGGCAGCACCCAGCATCTCCCCTGTGGGGGCTGCGGCAGCAGGGTGGCAGGAGCTCTGCTCATGGCCGCCCTCCATCTCCTCACAGTGCCCAGGTCCCCGAGACACCGCGGCCCAGCCCGCCCAGTCGCCGGCACCGCGCTCCCCTCACGGCAGGAGAACGACGACAACCGTTTGCCGGGGGCTCTGCCGCAGACCCTCGCCCCGGGGAGGTCGTGCCGTGACGCGGCCGCCCCGCCAGCTCTGCCCCGCCGGCTCCCGCCCACCGTCGCC